>SNQJ01S0089883.1:3399-36502 GCA_010110895.2 Picea sitchensis | reverse complement strand
GAATCTAAGGGTTCAAACTGAATTTATAGACGACTTAAGGCCCCAAAACTCTGGTCACACATATGACCACTCGCTTGACAAACGGCGATTGAACTTCGCTTACAAATAATTCCAAATAATTTGTGAAGAGCTAGCGTCTCGAAAGGAGGAACCGACAGCTGAGCAGGAGAGCAACCGAATCGACTAGGCTTTTCCGGAATGTTAACAGTTTAACCCCAATAATGATCGAACCCGCAATCCGCGATTCAAGTTGCAATCGTGGCGCCCTGGATGACGGCTCCTGGGGTGTCAAAATGGAGGTTCATGGAGTGTAAAGAGACCCAGCTTTGCTGCACAATTCGTGCTGGAACATTAATTGTTTTGGTTCCAGATGGAATTTCAAGCACTAGGGTTCCAGGGATTAAAGAAAATGTTTCAAATTGCTCCAATTTCCCCGATTGGGGTTTCGATACCGTTTCAGAACCGCAGCAAATTACATGCGTGGTGCACAAGGAAGAATGCTGACACTTTGGCGGTATATGTGTCGAAGAAGCTGAGGCGTTTGGGCAATTGCTGTTGCCAGAGAACCGATAGTGTGGATGAAATTATCGGCGAGGAGATAAACGGGCAGAGAGAACCCGGGGTAGGGTTACATGAGGAGGAGAGCCATATCGAAAAGGAAGCGTGGAACCTTCTCAGGTCCGCTGTGGTAAACTACTACGGGAGCCTCATCGGAACCATTGCTGCAAAGGATCCCACCAATCCAAGTATGCTTAATTATGATCAGGTTTTCATTCGCGATTTTATACCTTCTGGAGTGGCGTTTATGCTCAAAGGAGAGCCTGGTATCGTCAGGAATTATATTCTCCATACTCTGCAGTTGCAGGTACTCAGAAAAATTCATCAATCGTATGCTGTTTTATTAATGGTTTGCATATTTTTTTAAATGCTGAATGCACTTGTTTTTATGCTAAATACCCAAGTGAAGTATGTTAAATTCGTCTATAAAATAAAATAACGAGTAATTGCATACCAGATATCAGCACTGTTATACACGTTCTTTGGAACGGGACTCTGGAACATATGGAGAAGATGTTCCCATATCAAAAGCTTTGCTGATTCTGAATTTGGTTTTGGTTTTGGTTTTGGGGTTTAAGTGTTATTGTTAGTTCTGGATTTGGTTTTGGGGTTAAGTGTTGTTACTTCTGAGAAGATGTTCTCATATTAAAAGCTTGGTTAATTCTGAATTTGGTTTTGGGGTTAAGTGTTGTTAATAATTCTGGATTTGGTTTTGGGGTTCAAGTGTGGTTAATAATTCTGAATTTGGTTTTGGGGTTTAAGTGTTGTTAATTTTGAATTTGGTTTTGGAGTTTATTAATAATTCTGAATTTGGTTTTAGGGTTTAAGTGTGAATTTGGTTTTAGGGTTTAAGTGTGGTTGATAATTTTGAATTTGGTTTTAGGGTTTATGATCATTACTAGTCTCAGCAACATAATACTTATATTTGGTAAAGAGAATATTTTTTGAATTTGGTTTCGGAGTTTATTAATAATTTTGAATTTGGTTTTAGGGTTTAAGTGTGGTTGTTAATTTTGAATTTGTTTTAGGGTTTATAATCATTACTAGTCTCAGTAACATAATACTTATATTTGGTAAAGAGAATATTTTTTAAATCATAAATATGATAATAATTTAATAGGAATTTTTAGTATGAGTAAAATTTCACCATGATCTAAGTTAAGTTTTATGAATGGTGGAACATTGTCTTTAAGGGTTTTATCTAATTCTATATTTAGGTGGAACATTGTCTTCAAGGGCTTTATCCAATTTTATATAAATCTAGATGGTTAAAAATTTAATTCAAAATTCCAAATTGATTTGAACTTTAATTTCCTATATCATCGGATTTTGGTAACAAGAGGGAAGTTTGTTACAAAATTAGATGGCTACCTTATTTTGAGTTCATGTTCGATGCTTCATTCAAATTTCAGCCCTATCATTTTTTTATAGTGGGATAGAGACCTACCATGGTGGTGATTGGCAACGTAGAATTAGGGTTCACTTTCAGAGAGGGAGCATGAGAATTAGGGTTCACTTTCAAAGAGGGAGCATGAGAAATGACTGCCACATCCAAGGTAGCAGGCACACAAATTACCCAATCATGACATGATGATTTAATAGGCCAAATTATTTAAGTCACTAACTTGGCTATCCCTTTTGGATTTTTGAAGATGGTGTCAAATTCCAATGATGTGACTTCTTAGAGGACTAGAGTGATTTTCACTGGTTAGCCTTAGTTCATGAGCATTGCGATGCTTATTTGTTAAAGATGTTATGACCCTAGTATTAAAGTACATACTTGAGAAACTAATAATCATCAAGAGATAAGTTTTGCGATGGGGAAGTTCAAAGCTTGAATGTAATTCCATGTTTATCAACTAACTTGTTCTCATTGTAGCTTGGGAGGCCCACATTCCATGTTTACAAATGTTTGAACATCTTAGTCCAACTATTAATGAATTAGCTTATCGTTTTCTCAATGATCTATACCACTCTCTAAATCATTCTTTGTGAACGGATTCAACAATGTTACTTGAAGAGTTTGGGAGGTTGGGGGAGGAGCAAAGTGAATGGTAAAAGCTCATTAATTTACTTATGTGTTCATCAACTCATACAACTTTACACTTTACAATATCCATAATCAACAAAAGAAGACAAATTCAATCAATAAATTATAAACATCAAAATTGAAACTAAAATAATGAATAACCAAGAATCTAAATATTAAAAACAAAAGAAGAAAAACACAATAGGAAATGGAAGGCATTGCATAATGTCTTTATGCATATACATCTCTCTTACAAGCTTTTCAAGACACAAAACTAAGATGATTTCCTAATAAAGGATAGGACTCCAAAGTAATTAAGATGTTTTCATAAATAAAAATGATTTTATAATAAGATTTATTTATTAATATTCAAGGAACAATGAATAAATTAAGATACCCTTGCCCCTTCCACCAGTACCATACAAATATTTGCAAATAACAACTTGTTCATTTGTATATATTTCACTCGCTTTTTGGAATTGAACATGTAACCTTTGAGGGAAAAACCCATATTCTTAATTGTTAAGCCCACTCAAACTATACAACATGAAAAATAATTTATAACCTTATGTAATATAAAACTTTTGAAACAAATGATCGATTGAAATGTGTCACAATGTTTTGTGACAAGTTTTCAGACTCTTACCAGACATAATTCAAATCTTATTGGTTATAGTGCACTTCAACATATATAACTATAAATTTAACCTTATGTCGTTGAGTGTAGTCAAGGGTTTAATCCATATACAAATGTAGTTGGTTCATTTTAAAATTAAAATTGAGTCCCTCATTTCGAGGATGGTACTCAGGGTAAACACTAGAATCTTCAAGACACAAGGCCGGTCAACAATAGGGCTTGAAGCCATTACAAAAATATACGCGTTAAGAGTTCAATATGTCACTTGTGGGAATTGAACTTGGGTGGGAAGGATAACAATCATTCCTCCCAACTACCCAAACTAAACCCAACTAACAAAATTAAAATTAACATAAGTCTCTCGAAATAAGTAAAAAAAGTCAAGATATAAAGTGTGAAAACAAAACTCAAAACATTAAATCAAACAAAAAAATTATTCCCAAAGAAAAACAACAATGATATGGGTCTAGATCATGTTAAATTCTACTAATTAACTTTGAAGCATAAATAAAACTTTAAACATTGATCCAAATCCAATTTGCCTCTTACATGTTAAGAGCTATATTGTTGCATTGAGTACTTGATGTCATCCACCTCTATTCTCCCATTACATTAAATTCATCGTTGAATGACATTAACACCACAAGAAATTCATGTTTCTCCATTCACATTAAAAGTTCAAAATTCAAGTAATATTTTCCAAACAACATCCATTTCAATGCATTTATTTTCACAACAACATAACTAAATTGAATTGATGAAGCTTATAACTCCAATACTTGGGTTCTCAATTGGAACAAAACCCATTTTACAAGTATATTGGAGGGCTTTTCCTCAATACACGTATTTTTATATAAGGACATATGACTATGTGAGTTGGTGGAATGATTAAGGGATATACTTTTATCCTAGGACATATGAGTATATGTGTTGGTGAATAATAATTTAAGGTTTCACTGGTTTATTCTAAAGGGGGTTAGGGTACATGTACTCCTTTGTGGGTACAACTTGAGTGGGTCTAATGGTTAAGAACATGTGTTTCCTCCTAGGAGATCATAGGTTCAAATTAGAGGGGGGTAGAGTTTATACATGTTGGGCAATTGTGATAAGGCTAGAAGGGTAGATGACCCCTGGGATAGAGGTCCACCTTGGTGGTCTTCAGGACGCCTCAACTCTTGCTAAGTCACAAGTTTCTGGTATATCTGGCTTGCGAGCTAGTGGATATACTCTTGGGTTATTTCCCATGGTTAAAAAAACAAATTAGGGTTACTTTGTCCATCTATATAAGAAAGTTCAAATATATAATCTAACAATGTTGAACTTAAATAAGCCATCAATAACATATATTTATGAAAAGATATATATACAAAATTTTGGATAAAAATTAAATAATTTTATGGAAGGAGTTTTATCATATTTTTTTAGATAAGTTATTATCTCTTTGAATACTATTCTCATAGTTCTCACATGCTCATGGTCACTTGAGCTAACCCTTAAGACTATATTTATGTGTCTGAAGTTAGATAAAAGACATACAAGTTCATGGAAGGGGCTTTGTCGAATTTTCTTAAATAAGTTATCATCCCCAACATCGCCCATGTTCAATGTGAAGTGGGGAAGTTGTGATGTAATGCCTTCTCTCCAAGGCCCCCCTATTCAGATTAAAAAGGGGGTGTTGTGAATAGAACCCTATTTTGAGATATGTATCCATAAACTCACTCACCTTTGTATCTTGGCCATGGTCTATCCTATATTTGAGTTGGTATCCATAATCCCAGACTCTAATTATTCTCGAGCTCTCTCCAAGGCATTCGAGTTGTCTCAAGTGTATTCAAGTTGGGTATCCATAAACCCACTTAACCTAAATTCAAGTTCTCTTAGTGGTATTCAAGCTCTCTCAAGGATATTCAGTTAGGTATTCGTAAACTCACTCTCATACTATATTTGAGTTTTCTTAGTTATATTCAAGCTCTTTAGGTGTATTTGAGTTGGGTATCCAAAAACCTACTTTCAAATTGTATTCAAGTTTTCTCAGTTGTACTCAAGCTCTCTTAGGTGTATTCGAGTTAGGTATACATAGATTTACTTTATTTTGTATTTTGGCCAAGGATAACCCTATATTTGAGATCGTTATCTATAAGCCTACTCTCCCATTTGTATTTCATCATTCTCCATGGTCTCTTACTTACCCTTAGGGGGGATGTTGAAATGACGGTGTAATCCTAACATAAGGCTATGGATGACCTAACCTTCTTGTTATGTTTTAGTGTGTTTCTAGGGTTTGGCCTAAAGTCAATTTAGTCAACACACATTTATTATATACCTAGGTGGTTAAGACTGACCTAGCTATTATGTCTACCCATAACCCCTCTTTGAGCGGGTGGCCTACCTCTTGAGTTGTGCATAAATACACACTCAAGTCTCATTTGTAAATCAATCATTCTAATATTCAAGTGTTTCGATGTTTATCCTACAAGCACCATATCAAGTGCCCATCTCTTGTTCTTGGGTTGCATTTCTTCTCTGTATCGCACTTATGGATTAACTATAGGACACATTTGTTAGGGCTTTATTTGGCATTGCAATAGTTCCATCTTTATCCTTGTTTATTATAGGAGTTAGGGTTTGCAGGTTGGTTCTGTTTGATCCCCTCGTTCTCTTATGAATCTCAACAACCTCCACAACCACCACTACATATAGTGAACAATATTTGTATAATTTATCAAGGTGTTATTTTGTTTTCCCATAATTATTTTTAAGAGGACCTTTAGAGTATTTTCGACAAATTGAGTCTCCAAAGAGTGATCCATCCATAGAGAGAAGAGGGGAATTCTCTTGGCAGATTATTATTAGACAAATCCATGAATTGTGTCATTTCCATTCCCCCCAACTCTGATGATATTGAGCCACTTAATAGATTGCTAGATAAATTAAAATTCATTTGCATTTCCCTCAAACTAGCCACAAATGGTAGGGATGGAACTTATAATCTTGTTCAAAGAAATGCCAATATCCTAGAGCTTGTTGCACTTTCCAAGACTCCACGATATTAGACCACTAAGCATATTGCTAGACAAGGAGCAAAGCTAGCTATTGAAGCTTTCATATTGCTTTTAAATTGGCACTTGGAAATTTATTTCACTTAAGCCTAAGTGTAGCAAGCTCTCTACAATTGGTTATCTCGAATGAAATTCTGATGCTCCTACAAAATTAGATGAAACAACAAGTCAATAAGAATTGTTCAGAATAATAGCTTGCAATTGATGATTGAGTTTACCTTCAGCTTCATCCTTACAAACAATTTTCCATGAAGAACTAACGTAGCCAAAAAATTCACAAAAGTGGTATGGACCCTACAAAATTTGGGAGCGCATCTGTCTTACAGTAACTACATCTTCTTGCATTCATGGTGTCCTCATGTCTCTAGTCTAAAAAAAAATGGGTAACACATTCTAATTCAAACAACGTTGCCAAAGTTAGATGATGAAGGTAAGCTCATTTTGGAGCTAGAATTAGTTATAGACACCCAGAGTCATCAATGATGTATGAAGCCCATCATTGAGCATTGGATTAAATGGTAGAATCTATCTTTAGATGATGCCACATGGGAAACACATTTTCATTTAGTAGAATCCAAGATTACCAAAGCTTTGAGGGAAGAACTTTTTTAAGAGAGGGGCGTGTTTTGTACCTACTCACACTATTACTATATTCTTCTCTTTATCTATTTTTTTACCTCTATCTTCTTATTCTCTTTTACCAAGATATGTAAGAGCTTCAATAATTGCCCCAAAACCACTATTTTCTTCTTCTTTCTTTACTAGTATGATTTAAATAGGACATTATATGTATGGAGGGGTTATGTTGACATATAAGAACTCATTGGAGGTTACCCTCTCAAAGTGGTGTTGGAGGTTGCCACCTTGAAGTGTTGAAATTTAGGTTTTACCCAGATTATAAATTAAGCAAGACATCCATAATGTAAACAACATGTAATTCATATAATGTTATGCCTCAATCACATAAACATGTAATTCATATAATGTTTTTCCTCAATCACATAAACATGTAATTCATATAATGTTATGCCTCATTTTATTTTCAAATAATGAATACATATATCCCATATTTATAGGAATTTTGGGATACGACCACATTAAATGTGGGTAGATACAAGTGAAGGTGGATATGCCACCTAAGGTGTGCTCTTACCTAAATGCATTAAAAAATGCAACTAATGTTGAATTTTCATTATGCTAGGCTTAAGCATGAGGTTTATTTCAATTTTATCTTTTACTTGAACCATAAACAAATGCAACTACACCATTAACAATTGTTGCAATAACCAAGATCAAAAGAAGAAATACCATGCACAAGAACACAAGAAATATCTTGGGAAACCCTTCTCAACAAGGGAAGAAAACCCAACAATCCTTTGATATATTCTCAAGAGAAAGACCTCCCACACCATAGACCTAGCACACAAAAGGGTGCTCTCCAAAACCAAGAAGCTAACACCCAAGAGAGGTGCACACTTCAGCCCTAGAAGATGTGCTTGCTGAAATTCTAAAATTACATGTGACTTGTGTGTTTCCTCAATGGGGAAATCACCTTTATTTATACTAGACTGGACACATCAAAAGTGGTGTCTATTGGCACAACAGGGCCGACCTTAATAACTCATAATATAATGAATAATTACAATATTAATTATATTTTACACTAATTATCTCTCACTTTATGGTGGGGTCGACCTGTACCCTTTACATCACAATTAGGGTTACAGGTAAATCTTACTCTTGGACAATATAACAAGGGATCTCACACACCCATTAGTGCTCAACCACTAGGGGTACGTCCACCCGTGCTCAACCATAGGGACATGTGACTTGTGTGTTTCCTCAATGAGGAAATCACCTATATTTATACTAGACTGGACACATCAAAAGTGGTGTCTATTGACACAACAAGGTTGACCTCAATAACTCATAATATAATTAATAATTACAATATTAATTATCTTTCACTTTATGGTGGGGCCGACCTATACCCTTTACATCACAATTAGTGTTACATGTAAATCTTATTCTTAGACAATATAGCAAGGGATCTCACACACCCATTAGTGCTCAACCACTAGGGGTACGTCCACATGTGCTCAACCACATGGACGTCCTATTCAACATATCTCTATCTCACTGAGTCTCACAGGAGAATCATCTGGAAGCAAGGGATCTCACACACCCACTAGTGCTCAACCACTAGGGGCACGTCCACCTGTGCTCAGCCATAGGGACATCCTACTCAATAGATCTCTATCTCATTGAGTCTCATAGGATAATCATCTAGAGTACCACATTGCCTAAACTCTCTACATAGAGGAGAACGATACACCCATCACATGGGCACCTTCACCCTTCACAGGGGTACACGTCGTTTCATCGCAAACGACACACCCATCTCATGGACATCATCACCCCACAAGGGCACACACATCGATACACCCATCTCATGGGCATCCTCACCCCATATAGGGGCACACACCGTTCCATCTTAGTCTCAGAGAGGAACGACACACCCATCTCATGGGCACACCCAACTCATGGGCTCTCTCACAGGCCAACTCACTCAGTACGTGTCTTGGAGGATGTCTCACGAAGTTGTAATCATCAACACTCCCTCTGAACTAGGGAGGCATTCTCCACCAAGCCAAGTCTCTCACGGAAGTACTCGAACTTTGTCTTGGCAAGCGGTTTGGTGAAGATATCTGCAATCTGCTCATGTGTAGGAAGGTACTGCACGTGTAGGAAGACACTCGTTACCAACAATATGATAAGATCGGTTTGGATCAACAACACTCTTGTTGAAGCCCAAACTCATCAAGAATCCATCCATTTTTTCATACCAAGCACGAGGTGCTTGCTTTAGTCCATACAGGGCTTTCTTCAACCTGCACACATGATATTTCTCATCGTGTATCACGAATCCTTCTGGATGCTCGATATAAACTTCTTCCTCAATCTCACCATTGAGAAAGGTTGTCTTTACATCCATCTGATGTAGTTTCCAACCCATGGATGCAACTAATGCAATGATAGTACAGATGGAAGTGTATCGGGCTACTAGAGTAAATGTCTCAACATAGTCAACTCCCTCCACTTGTGAGAATCCTTTGGCTACAAATCTCTCTTTGTATTTCTCGACACTTCTATCAATTGCATGCTTGATCTTATAGATTCACTTGGAAGTCACTATAGACTTCCCTTTTGGTCTCAGAATAATACGCATACATCATTCTTCAAGATGGACTGATATTCTTTTGTTATGGCATCTTGCCATACCTTCTCACCTGTCGCTTCTCCATGACAAGAAGGCTCAGAATCAATGATGTGGCTCATGGCTGAAAAGTAGCTCGAAAATCTCTTTGGTCTCTTGCTCTCTCGGGATGTGCCTTGAGGGGTTGCATTTCCCTCTGCCTCCTACAAAGTTTGTCGAGCCCAGGAAGGCATTTTATGGCCTACTGCAATGTCTCTGAGGATATCAACTAGAGCAACTGAATCAACTGGACCAACTGGAACAATGGTTGTCTCCCTTTGAATTGCTGGAGGGGGAGAAGGTATTGTCTCGCTGTCAATCTCCATCTGAGATTCTATGTATCTTTGAAAGGCTATCTCTTCTTCAAAGATAACATCTCTGCTCACTTTAATCTGTCTCTTGTTGATATTATGGTAGCTGCAGGAGGTATTAACCTCCACGTGTAACCCTGCCAAGAATAGAATATTTCGGGAAGCAAGAAGAAACCCTAAAGCATTGGACATAAGCCTAGAAGACAAGTCGGCTAAAGGAAATATTTAATATTGAGTGTTTAGCCTCCAGAATGAGAAGTCGACCCAAATAGCTAAGGAGGAGCAATATAAATACAAGACGCCAGAGCTCATTTGACACACACAGCTCACAACTGCAGAAATGTAAGAGTGCGCACTGCAGAAACTGAGTAAGTGTGCAAGTCTGGAGAGTAGGTGCAGCTGCAACTACTGTAACCTGTATTCTCGATTTAGGCTTGGACTTTCTGCTTGATATGTTAACTCTAGAGAGTGATACACTACCTTGATTGGCTATTAGGCCTAGGGTTTTCTTCCAGAATTAGTCTCTGTCAAGGTTAAGGTGCTTGGGGGTGGCTTCGGCCTATGGTTGGGTGACAATATTGCTATATTGTCTATGGTTAAACGATCACAACTATTATTTCTAACAGGTTATGACCCACACTATCTTCAGACAGTATAAATGCTGGAAGATAGATTGGGAGGATTTGCTCAGTTACAATTGCAGTTGCAGTCAGTTTTTGTTGCAACAACGAAACCCTAACCCTCTTGTTGAGGCACCTTAAGTGAAGAGATTGACCTAATTTCTGGATAGCCTAGTGTGCCCTAACCCAACACACCTCCTGGTACTCTCAGCAAGTTAAGACGCCAAGTTTGAGTTTTTGGTCAAAGTCAAAGGTTGACCAAGTCAAAGCAGTAATGACTTACTCTATGAAGTCAGAAAACAAGTTAGAAGGGGCTTCTAACTTCAAAGCATGGAAGACAAGGATTTACCTCATCCTTGCCAAGAATAAAGTGTTGGATATCGTGAAAGGAAAGATTGTGGAACCATAGTTTGAAGAAGGAAAAGAGAAGGAACCTCAGAACGTTGCAATTATGGAGAAGTTCAAGGATAATGACATCAATGCCATGAGTATCATAGTGGACTCTATAAAATACCACTTGATACCCTACATCTCTCATCTTGACTCATCTAAGAAGATGTATGATGCCCTAACTAACCTCTTCTCAGCCAGAAACATTGGACAAGTAATGAGTCTGAAGAATGAGCTCTGTGACATGAAAATGAATGATGATGACAACATAACATCACACTTTGTGAAAATATCTCAGTTAAGAGATCAACTACAAGCTATTGAAGAAATCATTTCATAGAAGGAATTGGTAAATATAATACTCAATGGTCTTCCCAAGACATGGGATGCATTTGCCACCAGCATGAACACAAGGAGGGAGTATCCCACATTTGAAGAACTTTGGACTTGTTGTGAACAAGAAGAATCAAGGATTAGCGCAAAAGAGAAATTCCAAAGGAAAGATGATGATCAAGCCTACACAACAAAGTTCAAGAAATTCATGACTAAGAAGAAGTTTGACTCAAGGAAGAAACCAAATCAAGAGAAAGATATGTCAAAAATACAAGGCTTCAATTGTCAAAAATATGGTCACTACAAGAATCATTGTCCCGAGTTAAAGAAAAGGAAGGAAACACACAAAGCATCAGTTGGTGAAGAAAGGGAACCCTCAAAGAAGGCCAAGCAGGATAAAACAAACTTGTTCTTCTAAAACAAGGTAACAATATTCTTCATAGTTCTTGTACATACCATGTTTACATATGTTTACAATACTTTACAATACTTATGGAAGAATAACAAGATAAGGATTGCTATTACGATGACTACAAGTCAAGCAATACACAGGAAAAGGATGAAGTATGTTAACAATCTTTGGTAACAATTCCTATGGAAGCTATTATATAAGTAACAACTGCCAGATAAGCTGAAATCAGAATCAAACCTGAAGAGACCTGGAAGAAGTCGAAACAAAAAGAAGTGAGCAATCAAGAGGAAATTAGAAAAAGACTTGTGACACTTTGCAAAAGGCAATAAGGATGCAGACATAAGCGTGGACTCTCTTAGACGGAGGGAGTTGATTACAAAATTCCAAAAGAAGAGCATGCATTCATGTATGAAGCAAGGATTAGGAGGGAGCTAATCCTAAATGATATGATCTAGTGAGGATTATGAAGTATCTGTCTTTGTTCTCATTGAAAGTAGGAGCCATGATAAACAACACGTGTTCAGAAGAAGTCTTCTTCAAAAAGAAGCCTCAAAGCATCCTTGGTTGTCCATCTACATCCATGATCCTATGATGAAAGGAAGAAGTTGGAATCTTCAGGGCATGGAATCTATAGAAGACTCCATGGACCCAACAACTAAAGTGAAACATGAGAAAGAACATGAAGATTCCAAGAAAGAAAGAAAAGTGAGAAAAACCAGTGATTATACTGAGAATCACAAGACCACCAACTTGGTTTAAACTTGAACCCACTAGAAGCAATCAAGCAGAAGTAATGGAAGATATGATGAAGAACAATATATGTAAGAAATTGTGAAAAAGGGTTATGAATGGAAGCATTGTGAGATTCAAAACTAGAGGTTCTTCCAGAAGAAGAAGACTATGATAACAACTTGTTCCTGTAAACCAGATATACCTCTATCTGAGCTATTATATCTCTTGCAGTATCCATGGATTGAAGTTTACATCAGTTGGTTGTAAAAGACTGTTCATCCCAATAGAGCATTTGAGGAAGAAGCTTATGTAAAGCAATCTCAAGGTTTTGAGGTATACCAGAAAGAGGCCCATGTATGCAGATATAAGAAGACCTTGTATGGATTCGAACAACTTGATGCATAATATCTCATATACAACAGAAGCGTGGTGAAAACTTTCTATGACAGAGATAGCGTATCAAAATAGTTACTTAGAAGTTTGAGATGATGGATTGCTAATCCATGGCAAACTCTCATGATGATAGAAGAAGTGCTACTTGGATATGTTTCAGTTTGAGCCTTGCCACGATGTCATGAGCTAGCAGGAAACAAAAGTGCTAAATTTGACCATGATATATTGTAATGATCAAAGCTATATTAAGCCTTTAGAGAAAACCAGTGTTCCATAACAGACCAAAGTACATTGAGATCAAGCATTACATTCTCTGTGATGAATTCCAAAAAAGAGAAGTGGTTCTCCAATATATCTCCACAGATGAACAGATAGCAGATATGTTGGTAAAGCCTTTGTCCAAGATGAAAAGTTTGCGTACGTAAGAGACAAGTTGGGGCTCGTGGAGACAACTTCCTTATTGAAAAAGGAAGAGATTACTCCCATGTTGGGAGGGAGCACTGATGTGTTATTGATTTATGGATAATCATTTTTTGGTTTGAAAAATGGTCCAGGATGAGCAGTTCCTTTCTAGTTCGAAAAGTGGTTTGAGATTTTTGACGGACAAGCATTTTCTAGTTCGAAAAATGGTCCATATCGGACAGTCATTTTCGTAATGAAAATTGTTCGATAGATTGTTGATGTACCTTAGACATCGATTCCCCTTATGGCTAGTGTGGGGGAATGGTCTGGGACAGTCACTCTCAATAGTGGTTAAGTAGAATGGTCCACCTCACCGGGCATTCATTCTTTGGAAGTTCACAGCTGTGAGCAGTTTCAAAGAATGGTCTGTTTTGGAGGTTGGTGCAGGATAGACATTTCCATGAGGAAATGGTCCAGACAGTCATTCCCTAGGGAAGACTCATTCTATCCAGGTTGCACTATGTTTAGTGTTGGAGGAATGGTCTAGGTTCAACAATCAGGGACATACATTCCCTAGGACACACTCATTCTCTCCAGGTTGCACTATGATTGGTGTAAGAGGAATGACCCAGTTAGGTAAATGGTCCACGCTCAGAAATCAGGGAGAAGAATAGTCCAGATAGCCCATGGTTGATGTTTTACTTTTTGAGGGAAGATGCTCTTCCAGATCTCACAGACATGAGTGGAAGAATGGCCCAGATGACTGAGTTTATATCATGATATTGTTTCTATGCAGGTTGATATCAGATGATATGATTGCTTTGGAGACTGTATGTCTCTGGAGAGTAGATGTATGCTACTGTGGTGGATGTGTTCCACTGGTTATGACTATGTGTCACTGATTAAGTAGTCGTGTGCTACTTGGTGTGGTCGTGTACCATTGGATAGTAGTTGTGTACTATTATGGATAAACACAATCGTGTTCTATTGAATGACATTGTTTTGATTGCCATGTAGACTATCAGTAGTGTTGAAAATGATTATAAGCTAGATGGATAGTCAGTATGTTGGTGGACAGACATTCTCCAGGCGAAAAATGGTCCAGGACATTTATTCTTCTAGGACGTATGTCTGGATTAGAAGAATAATCCTTGTATCCCATGGCGTGGCTTCCAACATCTGTTGGAATAGTTATTCTTCTAGGACATATGTCTGGATTAGAAGAATGGTTCTTGTGTCACTTCGTGGAGTGAGTGACTTATTCAGTATCATGTCAGATTACTCAGATGGAGTATGGATTCAAGAGATGATGCAGTTGATGCTATTAGATGATATTGACCATGATGATGGTGCTCGTGATCTAATCATGAGATAACATGTATGGCTACGATGATGCTACCGATTGAATGGTATGTTTGTGCTCAATACCATTGCTTTCAATACCTTACTAGCTAGGAGTGAGTGTTTATATTATGGTAGCTGCGGGAGGTATTAACCTCCACGTGTAACCCTGACAAGAATATAATATCCTGGGAAGCAAGAAGAAACCCTAAAACATTGGACATAGCCCTAGAAGACAAGTCGACTAAAGGAAATATTTAATATTGAGTGTTTAGCCTCCAGAATGAGAAGTCAGCCCAGACAGCTAAGGAGGAGCAGTATAAATACAGGACGCCAGAGCTCATTTGACACACACAGCTCGCAACTGCAGAAATGTAAGAGTGTGCATTGCAGAAATTGAGTAAATGCGCAAGTCTGGAGAGTAGTTGCAGCTACAACTACTGCAACCTGTATTCTCGATTTAGGCTTGGACTTTCTATTGGTTATGGTTTGGACTTTCTGCTTGGTATGATAACTCTGGAGAATGATACACTACCTTGATTGGCTATTAGGCCTAGGGTTTTCTTCCAAAATTATTCTCTGTCAAGGTTAAGGTTCTCGGGGGTGGATTTGGCCTATGTTTGGGTGACAATATTGCTATATTGTCTATGGTTAAATGAGCACACCTATTATTTCTAACATCTCTGACCAGGGATGTAGATCCAATATGCCTTTGAAGATTCATTGTATCCCACAAATGTGCCTCTCCTGCCTGAAGGGTCTAGCTTGGACCTCTTTTCTTTGGGTACATGAAAGTATATTGGACACCCAAATATCCTGAAGTGTCCAATCTCAGGCTTCACTCGAGTGAAGGATTCTTCGGGAGTTATGTTCTTCAAAATATGGTGAGGACTCCTATTTTGAACATATAATGTTGTCATGCATGCTTTTGCCCACATAATCATAGGTAGACTTTGATCGTGTATCATTGCTTTGGTTTCCTCAATGATGGTTATGTTCTTCCTCCTCAAATAGTTTTGACTCCCTTTGAGTCAAGCGACTCCCTCTGAAGTATGAAGGATAAACATCTTCCTTTGGTGTTAACTTGCTTGGAACAAGAAAGCAAACGAAAGGAAACAAGACAAGAATATCTCCTAGAGGAGAATAATGAGTACATCTCTAGAATCAAAACAATTTAAGGATTGTTGTCACAACTACAACACCTACTTGTAATGTAGCAAACTTAGAAATGTAAGTTTAGAGGCATGATAATTAAAACAATCAAACCTGGATTCTTCACTTCTAGTGTGTTGTTCCTCTGAATGCACTAAGATCCCTCTGGATCCATGATTTCAGCAAAGGTTCCTTCCTCCTGCAAGTACCCTCATGACAATGATACAAATAATATATACAAGTGCATACCTGAGAGTGCTGATATGATTTTTCCAATGGCACCTAGTTGATCTTTGATCTTTGACATCTTCATGAAGAAGATAACAATGGTGTCACCTTGTGTCATCTTGATATTTTTAAGCTGGCCCTTCAATGTAAGAGCTTGAGTAGATGATTATCTTCCTTTACTTGACGTCATCTTCCTTCCTTTCTTCCTTCTCTTCATCGGTAGTTGTCTCTGGTAAAGATTTGTATATCACCCACAATAGATCTTCCTCTTCAAGAGTGATTTTAAGTCTTGACTTCTAGAAATTGAAGTTGCTTGATCCATCAAGCCTATCTTCCACCAAGGTTCTTTTCATCATATTTTCAGATTCTTCACAAACCCTTGTCAACTGGGCTAGAAAACCTAACAGATAGGTTAGGATAGCAACCTTAGGTTTTGTTTGTCTTATGACTTCCAACAATAAGCCTTGAAAGTCAGAAGAACAATGATGAGCTGAAAAGCTCCTTCAATGAGTTGCAGAAACCCTAGATCTGAATTTTCTGTAGAAAATTGCGAAACCCTAAGGCCAAAAATTCAAAAACTCTCAGAATTGCAATCTAAAGCTTGTTGGAGGTGCGTTGAAGGAGGTCGTACACTCCTGTACAATTTTTAACCCTAATGTCCAAGTTTAAGGTGTTGAAATCACTAAAAAATATATGGTCGTATAGATTTTATGGAAACCCTAGGAGAGTCGTACGGTTCTGCTAAAGAGGAGGACAACTTGCTTGAAGCTTGTGCAATGGGTTCTTCAAGACCTATGCTCTGATTCCATGTTGGATTTTCACTATTCTAGGCTCAAGCATGAGGTTTATTTCAATTTTAGCTTCTACTTGAACCATAAACAAATGCAGCTACACCATTAACAATTGTTGCAATAACCAAGATCACAAGAAGAAATACCATGCACAAGAACACAAGAAATATCCTGGGAAACCCTTCTCAACAAGGGAAGAAAACCCAACAATCCTTGATATATTCTCAAGAGAAAGACCTCCCACACCATAGACCTAGCACACAAAAGGGTGCTCTCCAAAACCAAGAAGCTAGCACCCAAGAGAGGTGCACACTTCAGCCCTAGAAGATGTGCTTGCTGAAATTCTGAAATTACATGTGACTTGTGTGTTTCCTCAATGGGGAAATCACCTTTATTTATACTAGACTGGACACATCAAAAGTGGTGTCTATTGGCACAACAGGGCCGACCTTAATAACTCATAATATAATGAATAATTACAATATTAATTATATTTTACATTAATTATCTTTCACTTTATGGTGGGGCCGACCTGTACCCTTTACATCACAATTAGGGTTACAGGTACATCTTACTCTTGGACAATATAACAAGGGATCTCACACACCCATCGGTGCTCAACCACTAGGGGTACGTCCACCTGTGCTCAACCATAGGGACATCCTATTCAACATATCTCTATCTCACCGAGTCTCACAGGAGAATCATCTGGAAGCAAGGGATCTCACACACCCACTAGTGCTCAACCACTAGGGGCACTACACCTGTGCTCAGCCACATGGACATCCTATTCAATAGATCTCTATCTCACTGAGTCTCACAGGAGAATCATTTGGAGTACCACATCGTCTCAACTCTCTACACAGAGGAGAACGATACACCCATCACATGGGCACCTTCACCCCATAGAGGGGTATACATCGTTTCATCTCAAACAACACACCCATCTCATGGGCATCCTCACCCCACAGGAGATCACACATCGATACACCCATCTCATGGGCATCCTCAACCCATACAGGGGCACACAACGTTCCATCTCAATCCTGGAGAGGAACGACACACCCATCTCATGGGCACACCCAACTCATGGGCTCTCTCACAGGCCGACTCACTCAGTCTGTGTCCTAGAGGATGTCTCACGAAGCTGTAATCATCAACAACTAACATGTTGAGTTATCTAACTAAATAAGTTAAAAGGTGCACATGCTTATTTAAAATATGCACATGCATAATAACCATGGTAAAATGCTACTTACCTAAATAAACTTAAACGTAATTATATAGATACAACAACCCCTCCTTAAATGAAACTCAAGGAGAACATGAGAATAATTCAAAGAAATGAGTACTGACTAAAAGGCTTGATGAACAACTCATGTATAATCAGGAAAAGTGCATGAAATGAGTGTCACTATGGATGCTAATCCATCTTGCTGGAGTGCATGGGTATCTAGCTATTGCAATTGCAGAGTCAATAGGATTAGGTACTCCGTACGAAGCTCACTGCGAAGAAAGACAAATCTCAAAAAAGAGGGAATCATAAAGAATCACCTAAGGAAGCATTGTATCCCTCCCCCCCCCCAATGTGAACTAGGTGGATGTAGATGATGGCAATGTATGTCACATATATTGCAAAACATAGAGGTAAGCACTAAAGGTGACGATGAAGTTGATGACCAACAAAAGAAATGCTCCAAAGAAACAAACGCCATGACACTGCACTGCAAGGTTGTGTGCAATCATGGGGGAATACGCTTGGTGACGCTCTAAAAACATTTGCACAAGTGGCCCAAAATCCACTACTTTGATGGCATGTCCAATGTTGCAAAAAGAGATGCACCCAAAGTAAAGGCCATAATGGGAAACAATCCTCTAAATAGGTTTCAACATCGAGGCCAGATAAGATACCCATGTATGAGTGAGGAATTAAACTCATGATTATTGTGCTACAAAAAATGAAAGCAGTTGAAAATAATTGAGATATGACCCCATCAGTTGTGCATCAATGTGCTTATTGAGCCACAAAATAAAGTCCCCCAAAAGAATGAGGACCAACCAGAAAGTCTCCTACAAGGATGAGTGGTTTGAAAATTGTATAACAAGTCTCCACGATGCAAGTGATGGCATTGGTGAAGTGGTAGATGAAGTCGCTTGTTGGCCCTTGACCAGGTTTTGAGGAAACGTTGGTCATGCTTGACCACTTTTGGGACTTCGACAGGCTGGTCGAAGACGGAGCGCCCAAGCGAAGCGGAGATCACAGGATATCGCCCCCTTTTGCGGGCTTTTTGGGTTTAAGGGTTTATGTAACGGGTATGGGATGTCGGCCCATGGGTCTTACCCATGTTTAGGCCACTTTTGTAATGTATAAATAAGTAGCTAGGCAATGTAAGAAGAGGCTAGAGTGCTAAGTGCAAATGGTTGTGAATGCTTTGTGCACACTGTATGTTGAGACTTGCAGAGCTAAGTGCAAGTGATTTGTAGTGCTTTGTGCACAGACTGTGTAAGGCTATGTGCTTTGACCTAGCTCGGGGAGGGAGGATCTAGCGAGGTGCACGCAGATCCCCTGTCCTATGCGGAGTTGGCATTGAGGCTTGGTGCATGTAAGAAGATTGAAAGAGACTAATAAGAAGATAAGAGTTGGTGGACGTAGCCCCACACTCGGGTGAACCATGTATTTCCTATGTCGATGTGCTTTGTGCTATGGTGTTCATGTTGTTTATGTATTTGCTTAGTACACTTTTTTGATGTATGATAGGTAGATTCATTGATATTTAGTGCTTATCATATGAATGAATGTTGGATCTACTCTGATGTTATGTGCTAGATGGTTAGATGTGCCTAGATCTTGATTAATATTGCGTTGTTCTGTAATTAGGGTTTTAGTCTGTGATGCGAATAAGGGTTAAAGACTAATGAATGGTAATTGCTAAGTGCTCAGTTAAGTATTGTGATCACAGATCTGTGTCCCAGCTAGGTTGCAGACACTTGAGTCCTGCAACCCCCCTACCTCTACCTCGGGTAAGACTTCACCTGCTTCGCAAATGTTGCCGAAAGGGTCGGTAGTTAGGGTTTTGTTGGTGCGTTGAACCCTGGGTCTGCCCCTATGCCAACAATTGGTTTCGTTGTCGGGAAGAAGCCGAAGATAGTCCCCCAACCATGGACTAAGAAGGCCGCGAGGTTCACCACCCTGTGGTATTCAAGCGATATGGCGAAGCAATGGCAATCGAACAATGTCTTCCATACTTACTACTTACAGCTCACGCGAGCCATTGAGTCATTCCCCCGAATGACTCTGAATACCTTGCATACTTCCAGGCCAATAGCGAAGTTCTGTGCAGACATGCACTTCATTTACATCACTATGTGCATAGATGAAAGCAAGGAGGAGTTGCAGTCATATTACAAATTAACCAATGAAGACATGGAGGAGATAACCAAGGAATGGCCAACTCCATTTCTTGTACCAGTCGAGCAGACATAGCTCTCTAACCCCGATATCATCAGAAGTCCTATGGTCACCCGAGAAGAATATGATGGACCGAGCAGCGCCAAGAAGATGAAGAAGAAGGAAGAGGTGCAGGAAATAAACAACGCATCAGAGGAAACTACATCTGATTCACTTGGAGGAGGAGGAAACGACGAAGTAAACTAGGAAGAGGAAGGGGAAGAAGACAAACAGGAAAAGGGCGAAGTGACACTGCCTAAGGATCCCCTTACGGAAGCCGATACATCAAAGAAAAGAAAGGTTTCTCCGAAGAAACCTTTAGCGTGGAAGAAGTCATGATCCAACAAACCACAGTCGCAGACTGTGCTCACAGTGGATGACATTGACCTCATCATCGCAGCTGTAGCAGACACTTCGGAGGATATTTTGCAACGAAACGAAGCCAAGCAGGAAACAATGTATGACAGGATCGAGGCGGAGTTGAAAGGAGTACAACAAGCCCTCTATTTGAGCCACGCAGTGTCAATTACGTCGTCGTCATCAGAAGGTGCGGAATTAGGGGATGAGCCCAACAAATTGCGAAGGATAACATATGCTACAGAGGCTCGCCTTCGACAAGTGAAGGAAGAAAAGGAGCAGGCCACAAAGCCTTAAAGCAAGCAAAGGAGGAAACCCTAGAGAAAATTCGGATTGTGAAGCAAGAGAAAGATGACCTTCGAGCGAAGTTTGAAGAGGATAAAGAGCATATCCGGAGAGAAAAATACCAGTTGCTCGCGAAGCAGACTGCGGTCAAGGAGGCAGTGGCTAGAGCACTTCGCTCTGTGTTGGGCTTGGCCCAAATGGAAGAGGAGACAACTGAGATTCAAGTGGGGAATATCGTTGAAGCCATTCAACAACTTCAAGCGAGAGTAGCAAAGCTAGAATTGCAAGCAGTATCGCGCACTCCATAGGAAGTGAGAGATCAGAGGGAAGAAACTGTCAGGAGAGCAGTAGAAAGAATCAGGGCATTGGCTACAAAATGCAAGCAACTCAGTAACCGAAGTGCACAGACCTATGAGCGCCTTGCAGAAGACCTGGAGCTGAGGCGATTGGAGGCACAACCCCAGGAGGCAAAGAAACAGGCATCGGCAGTGCAAGCGCAGTGGAAGCTGCTTACTGCAGTGGAGAAGATGAAAAGGTCACAGGAGCAACACACAGTTCAACAACACGTCAATACCATTCAGACTAGAGTCATGGAGGTGACCCAATGACTCCAACTGGTGCAAGACGAAGCCTGCACCCTCTTTGAAGAGATCGAGGGACAAGGTGCACAGCTGGAACAACTGGTCACCACGGTGGAACAACGCTTGGAAGGGCCTATCACCGAGAAATTCATTCTGGAGTTCGTCGAGAAGGAGGCTTTGGCGAAGGAGCAAGTCGAGGCATCTCGAGCTAAGCTCGAGGCCTTCGAAGCAGAGTTGCCCAGATCAGAGTGACTCAAGACGAGTCACATGTGAGTGTTGGGGGCCTGTTGGCCCTTGACCAGGTTTTGAGGAAACGTTGGTCATGCTTGACCACTTTTGGGACTTTGATAGGCTGGTCGAAGACGAAGCGCCCAGGCGAAGCAGAGATCACGGGATCTCGCCCCCTTTTGCGGGCTTTTTGGGTTTTAGGGTTTATGTAACGGGTATGGGATGTCGGCCCATGGGTCTTACCCATGTTTAGGCCCCTTTTGTAATGTATAAATAAGTAGCTAGACGATGTAAGAAAAGGCTAGAGTGCTAAGTGAAAACAGTTGTGAATGCTTTGTGCACACTGTATGTTGAGACTTGCAGAGCTAAATGCAAGTGATTTGTAGTGCTTTGTGCACACACTTTGTAAGGCTCTGTGCTTTGACCTAGCTCGGGGAGGGAGGATCTGGCGAGGTGCGTGCAGATCCCTTGTCCTATGTGGAGTTTGCATTGAGGCTTGGTGCATGTAAGAAGATTGAAAGAGACTAATAAGAAGAGAAGAAGAATTGGTGGATGTAGCCCCACACTGGGGTGAACCACGTATATCCCGTGTCGATGTGCTTTGTGCTATGGTGTTCATGTTGTTTATGTATTTTCTTAGTGCACTGTTTTGATGTATGATAGGTAGATTCATTGATATTTAGTGCTTATTATATGAATGAATGTTGGATCTACTCTGATGCTATGTGCTAGATGGTTAGATGTGCTTAGATCTTGATTAATATTGCGATGTTCTGTAATTAGGGTTTTAGTCTGTGATGCGAATAAGGGTTAAAGACTAATGAATGGTAATTGCTAAGTGCTCTGTTAATTATTGTGATCACAGATCTGTGTCCCAGCTAGGCTGCAGACACCTGAGTCCTGCAACCCCCTCGCCTCTACCTCGGGTGACACTTCACATGCTTCGCAGGTGTTGCCGAAAGGGCCGATAGTTAGGGTTTTGTTGGTGTATTGTTGAAGCGTTGAACCTTGGGGCTGCCCCTATGCCAACATCGCCCAACAATTGTGCCACAAGGTGAACAAAATCAACAAAACATTGCATAAGTGGTACAAATCCACTACTTGGATTTGATGTTCATTAATGCATAAAGAGTTCTACCCAAAAGATGCCATAAAAAGGGAAATGATTCCTCAAAAGCGAGTCCAAACAATGAATGCTTAACAAGGTACCTACTTCAAAGACAAGGAAACACAGGTATTTTCCTAAAGTTGAGCCACTTAATGGAAAGAGAGTTGAATGCTCTACACAATACACATGGGAAAATTGAAATCAAAGTTCATATGCTAAAAATTATATAAAAAAAAATGCTTGACTAGGGTGTTTTAAAAAACCCGTCAAAGATGAGAGACTTCTCTCCTTAGGAAAAAAAAGTATCTCAAGAAGACAAAAATGTGCAATGTGACAACTCGATGGAAAGATCAATAAATGATCTCCTCGATGCCTCAAACAAAATCAAAATTGGATTATGTATGCAATATTTATGGCAAAAAAGTCATAGAGACCTTTTGAGATTACAATAAATTGGCAAAAAATGAGGTGAATGACCTTCAAAAGTTAATGAAACCTCCTCCCCATGAAAATGAAATGGAAACCAATGCCATACAACTACATTCGCCATAATGGACACCAAGGGTATAGAGCCCGAGGATTTTCTTTCAAACCCAAACAATGCACTAGGTCCTCTACATATGATTAAGTAACACTGAAAGGAAAAAGGAATCTCTTGAACTTGGCTCTAGAAACAATGAAAAAAGGATAATTCAATCATGTGTGTTGAAGGAAGAACCACTAGTGGAGGTGGGAATCCAACAATGTTGCACGTGAAGGGGGACCCATGGATTAGATTGGACGTGGTTGGTAAGGAGGAAATGATGGTCGATGGCACCCTTTATCCTCGGATCTCCACTAGCCCAATGCCCATGTCCATTGTATCTAAAAAATGCCATAGTTTTCAAGGGGATTAGAGGGAAACAATAACAACCTAGATCCCACAACACCAAGAAATGTAGAGAATTGAAGCACAAGTGTAACCATATGAAATATAACAAAATTTCATAAACTATTAAGAAATTAAAAAGTCCAATGCATGGTGTTTTCTTTCCTTCGCAAACAAAAGAATGCCAATTTGCGAGTGTGCCAACAACAACAAACTTCGGTGTACAAATCTGGTGATGGAAACCCAAGGATTGTCTCGTGGCCCAAAACTCTTGTAACTCACTAATTTTATTGGCATTGCTTGCATTGAATAAGATTTGTATAATGTATCGAGGTGCTAAGTTGTTTTCTCATAATAATGTTTTAGAGGACCTTTGGTGTATTGTTCGACAAATCGAATCTCCAAAGAGTGATGCATCCACAAAAAGAAGAGGGGATTTCTCCCAACACATTATTATTAGACAAATCCATGGATTGTGTCATTTTCATTCATCCCAATTTCAATGATATTGAACCACATGATAGGTTGTTAGATAAACTAAAATTCATTTGCAATTTCCTCAAGCTAGCCACGAATTTAGGGATGGAACTTATAATTATGTTAAAATAAATGTCAAGATCCTGGAGTCCATTTCACTTTCCGAGGCTCCAAAATATTAGACCACTAAGCATATTGCTAGACAAGGAGCAAAGCTAGTCATTGAAGCTTTGATATTGCTTCCAAATTGGCACTTTGAAATTTATTTCACTTAAGCCTAAGTGTAGCAAGCTCTCTACAACTAGTTATATTGAATGGAATTCTTATACTCATGCAAAATTAGATGAAGCAATGAGTCTATAAGAATTGTTCACAATGACATCTTGCAATTGATGATTGGGTAAATACCTTCACCTTCAACCTTACAAACAATTTTCCTTGTAGAACTAATCAAGCCAAAAGTCCTATTAACCCTACAAAATTGTCCACAAAACTGGAGAGACTGCATATGTCTTAGAGTTATCTACATCCTCACGCATTCATAGTGTCCTCATGTCTCTAGTCTAATTTTTTTTTTTGGGGGGGGGGAGGGGGGGGGCAACGCATTCCAATTTAGACAACATTGTGAAAGTTAGATGATGAAGGTAAACTCATTTTGGATCCATTATTAGTTATAAACACCCAGATCTATCAGTGATGTCTCAAGACCATCATTGAATATATGATTAAATGGAAGAATCTTCCCTTAGATGATGCCACATGGGAAACACAAAATTTTAGTATAATTCAAGATTACCAAAGCTTTGAGGGAAAAAAGTATTTAAGAGAGGGGCATGTCTTGTACCTACTCACACTATTACTATATTCTTCTCTTTATCTACCTTTATCTCTATCTTCTTATTCACTTTTACCATGATATGCAAGAGTTGCACTAATTATCCCACATCCACTATGTTCTTTTTCTTTCTTTTCTTTAAATAAGACATTATATGCATGGAGGGGTTATGTTGATGTATATGAACTCATTGGAGGTTATCCCCTCAAAGTGGTATTGTGGTATCATAGGTTTCCCCCTTTAAGTGTTGAAGTTTAGGTTTTACCTATATCATAAATTAAGTAAGACATCCATAAATCACATCAACAACATGTAATTCATATAATGTTATGCCTCAATCACATAAACATGTAATTCATATAATGTTATGCCTTATTTTATTTTCAAATAATGAATACATAAATCCCATATTTATAGAAATTTTGGGATATGACCACGAACACATTAAATATGGGTAGATAAAAGTGAAGGTGGAGATGCCACTTAAGGTGTGCTCTCACCTAAATGCATTAAACCATGCAACTAACATGATGAATTATCTAGCTAGATAAGTTAAAAGGTGCACATGATGTGCACATGCACAATAACTATAGTAAATTGTTAATTACATAAGTAAACTTAACATAAAGGTGTAGACATGTCACCCCCCCTTAAGTGAAACTTGGGGAGAACATGAGAATATTCAAAGAAATGAGTACTGACTCAAAGACCTGATCAATTACTCATGTATAATCAAGAAAAGTGCATGAAACGAGTGTTCCAATGGATGACAATCCGTCTTGCTAGAGTGCATGGGTAGTTGGTTATTGCAACTGTTTAGTCAATAGGATTAGGTGCTCCATATGAGGTTCACTCTAAAGAAACAAAAATCTCAAAAAAGGGTGAATCATAAAGAATCACCTAAGGAAGCACTGCACACCATCCCCCCACAATGTGAACTAGGTGGATGTAGATGATGGCAATGGATGTCACATAGATTGCGAAAGGAGACAAGCATCGAATGCAATGATGAAGTTTACAACCGAAGCAAGAAACACTCCAAAGCAACGAGCTCTATGATACTGCAAAGCAAGGCTATGTGTGATCATGGAGGTAAACACATGGTGACACTCTTAAAACATCTACACAAGTGGCTCAAAATCCACTACTTGGATGACATGTCCAATGTTGCAAAACGAGATGCACAGAAAACAAAGGCCATCATGGACAATAATCCTCAATATGGGTTTTGACATCAAGGCCAAATAAGGTAGCCATGTGCAAGTGAGGAATCAAACTCATGATTATTGTGCTACAAAAAATGAAATCACGTGATAATAAATGAGATGTGGCCCCATTAGTTTTGTGGCAATGTGCATATTGAATGATAAAAGAATGTCGCCCGAAAGAATGAGGACCAATCAAAAAGTCTCCTACAAGGATGAGTCGGTTGGAAATTGTATAACAAGTCTCCACAATGTCGGTGATGGCATTGGTGGAAGTGGTAATGGCATTGGTGGAAGTGGTAGATGAAATTGCCCAACCACTGTCGCATAAGGTGAAGAAAATCAACAAAACACTACATTAGTGGTACAAATACACTACTTGGATTTCATGTCCAATAACGAAGAAAGAGTTATGCACAAAACATGCTAAAAAAAAAGAAACGATTTCTCAAAAATGAGTCCCAACAACGAATGCTTGACAAGGTGCCTAATACAAAGATGAGGAAATACAAGTGTTGTCTTAAAAGTGAACCACTTAATGGAGAGAGACTTGAATGCTCTACATAAGGAGGGCATGATGGTCGGTGGCACCCTTTATCTTCAAATATCCAATATCCCATGTCCATTGTATCTAAAAAATGCCATATTCTTCAAGGGGATCAGAGGGAAACAACAACAACCTAGATCCCACAACAACAAGAAATGTAGATAATCGAAGCACAGGTAGAACCATATGAATAATGACAAAAATTTATAAACTATTAAAAAATAAAAAAGTTGAACCAATGCATGGTGCTTGATTTCCTTTGCAAACAAAGAATGTCAATTTGTCAGTGTGCCAACAACAACAAACTTTGGTGTTGTTGACACTTTAATCTGTTAGGACCAAAACGACAACCTCACAAGGATGTAAATCCCCCTACGTTTTTATAGAGGTGGTACACTTCTTTAGATTTTCTTGAGATATTTAAAATATTTAAAATGTGGGACTTGACAGAAGTCCGTTATAGTAATTCAAAGAAACATAAATATTACAATGAAGTAAAAGGAAAATGTTTTTGTGTTCTTTTAAAGAAAGTTCCTGAGAAAGGACCAGGGATCACACATTTAAAGAAAATAAGCAAAATTTCCTCACATCCATCATAGTTTAAGATAAAAATTTATGATCACATAAAAATAAAAAGAAGATGATTCACATGCACAAGAGAACTTTAACAGAGTGGATACATGGGAAGCTCAAATAATTATAATGATAGATCAACCTCAAATACTTTATATTCTGAAAACAGGGTTACAAAGAACATTCGAGATTGTTCCCGAAGTAGTTCTCTCGAAATTTCCAAAAATATATAATTTATTACATATTATTGAAATTGTAAATGCATTTGTCTTAAAGACTGAGATTGGGGCTCCCGTGGACCATAAAGCAAATAAATACAAGAAATAAGCTTTTAGAAAGAAGACAGTGGGCAGTAGAAGGATTAGCAAGACCTGGTAAGAAGAAAAAAGGAGTTACCAGTCTTCGGTTAAACCTTTCTAGTGAAAGAGGTGGAATAACTCGATGAAGGACTTGATAAAGAAAATAAGGATGTGATCAACGTAAACTTACTATGATGGTCACTCGTGTCTTCATTTGCTCACTGATGTCCTTTTATCGTTTCATCAACGGTTACAGGAATCGTCTCAACTGCTTCTTGCACTTCATTTGTCAGTTTATCGATAGCCTTCTTGAACCATTCTTCGATGTAACTTTTCATAGGTGCCACGTTGATTTCATGCCGGATTTTAATATTGAACAACTCACCCTCCAAGTCACGGAGATCGATGGAAATGCCATGTAATATTTATTCAATATCCTGATTTTTTATGGAGTAATCCACTAGCCAATTATGTATGACATTATCATCATATTCCATTATGCCATAGAATTTTTCAATTGACAATCCTTTAAAAACATCAACTTGCTCATCGAACTGTTGTTTTGTTAGGAACAACGAGTTGAGGATCAACTTGGGATCTCGGACCTCGTTAGTGCTTCCGACTAGGTCCACCTCCATGAGCCTTTTGAATAGCTCTTCTCAATAATTATTTTTTTATATTCATTGTAAAAAACAACGCTCTGAAACACAAATGATTCTTCTTCATCAAATATCTCATTTTCAACAATTTCCAACGATTGATTTTGAAGGGTCACGCCTCCTGGCTGATAAATGTTAGGAAACATCTTCTCAATGTCAGCCTCGAGCTCCATATCTTCGAGGGAGAAGCTATTGATGTCACTTTCGACGCGATGCTCTTCTTCTTCTTGTACAATATTCTTTCTCTTCTTCCTTCGGGGAAGTTTATGTGAGCTTTCAATTTTTCCTGGAGGGGGGTTCTTGTCTCCTCCTTCGGCTAAACTATTGTTGACTACCTTTTTAGATGGGTGGGCCGCTGGAGCACTGCTCCAAGGTGTTGTAGTCTTAGGATTCACAGTTGTGGACTATGCACTCTTCTTGATGGGACCTTTTCCTCTCTGTTTATACAATTCATTTGTGCTAAGCACCGTCTCTAAGTCACCAACAATGTGGGTAGGATTTCCCTGGTGATTATCTTCTTCTTCTCCTAGGACAGTGTAGATAAATGAATTGCTAAAACTGATTGTTAACATATGTTCTACAAAGATTATGTTAGGGTCGAACCCTCTGATCTTTTCAACATACTCGAGATTGAAGTTGTGGAAGTGGTTTGCAAATTCATCAATTTTGTTCATACTTCTGAATACAAAATCCCTAACTTTCCAAGGCAAAGGAATGAATTGTTTTATTTTTATTTTTCATGAACAAAGTGCAACTAAAAGTTATATTACCTTGCAACTTCTGTAACAAAGATTATGTCGGATATATGGCATGGAAGAAAGGAAGGATTTTCCTTGGAACCAAAAATCCTGATGACATTGTAATTCTCCATTTGTTTCAAAGTCCCCTTTCTATCCAGGAATTTACTAGCTTGAGAAGATATTCTTGGGGTATCTTGTCCAAACAACAACTCTTTAAGAAACAAGACAAAGTCGTTGAAAACTTCATAAAAATGCAGGGAAGATTTGTGCCTCCATAATGCTTGGTACCGAAAGGTCACATGGTCCAATTTACAATTCACCTTTTTGCATATAGACAATTTAGGAAATTGATAGCAATGTGCTATTGCGAAAACCAAATAAGAAGACAAATAATTTCTTATCCCTTTTATATAGAGACAATTGGGAAGAGATTTCAATGAAGATCAACTTCCCCCAATAAAAAATGGCATGCTCCTTGATAGTAAAATATAAGATGTAAAGAATTATACGGGAAATGCTAGCAGTATTTTCTTGGCCCGTAACTCTGGTAAATAACCTGGAAATTTCCCGAAATGGGTTCTTGAACAAGATGACCTACAATCTGGTAATATCTTCAGGGATCGTCGCAGGATTCTCCAAGAATTCAGGTAGGAGATCTAGACCGTTGTCATGTTTTTTCAAGAAGTCCCTGCAATCTTCACCTTTGAAGGTGATTGTTAGCTCTGGGAATCTCAACATTTTATGGAACACTTGAGGTGAAAGAACGACGAGAGAATGGTCATGGAGTGGAATCATCCGCTGACTCAGTATATATTTCTCGGCGCACTAGGCAACCAATTCCTTGCAGTCAAAAACTTCAGGAACACAACCTGCACACACAATTCCGGACGTCCAAATTACTTCCTTCTAAGCAGAAGGGGGGGGATGAATAATAAGAGTACGCTCTAGACCACTGAAAGTTCTGGTCCTCTTGTCCAAAAATGGTCAAAGTATATCCGCAAAACTGTTGTCGAGTTGTTGTTGCCATAAGTTGACGGGAGCGTTCTTTTGATCCAGAGAATATTTTTAATGAGCGCCTGAGAGATATTATATAATCTTCCGCAAATCATGATTTAGTGTGGTTTAATGAGAAATCTCCTCGAGCCCTTTACCTATTAATGATAATATTTACAGGACCTGCATAATGAGTTATTAGCATTAAACCATACTAAATGTGTATTGGGAAGAGTGCGAAGGTGGCGGGGATGGACACGAGCGAAATATGATTTGAGATTTTTGTGAACCCGCCAACCCACGACTGCAGAAGGTCGAAAAATGGCTAAGTGTTGTAATGCGATCGATCAAACTTAATATAGGAGAGATGAGATACTTAGGACAAATGCATTATGGGCGAGAAGAACGACTCCGAAGGATAGCACCGGGATGTCTCCATTTCTATTGGTTTATGGGAAAGAGGCAAAAATGTCAATTAGCCTTGAGCTCAATGCGTTGATTTATGTGGTTAATACCGAAGATACATAAGACAGTTCACCCATCCAGAAGAGAATCAATCAGTTGTTGAAATTGGAAGAAGAACGAAGAAAATCCCTGAATCAAACTTCTCAGAGGCAACAAAGCGTCAAAAGATATTTTGATCAGAGCACAATTGTAACGAATTTCCAAAAAGGAGAGCTAGTATTACTTTGGAACAAGGCCAAGGAGAAATCGTCCATGCATACAAAGTTCAAAGCACTCTGGATTAGACCATATGTCATCGAGAATATCTTGGGCTTTGTCAACGGGCAACATTTGAAAGGTTTCTTCTCTTAAGACTTTCTCATTTCTCAATGTACATAATTGTATTTTTCAGTCTTATATTCTTACTCTGACTCCACAACCCAATGGGCGAAAGCACCTGGTCACGAGAGATTCTGGATTCTTGACAACCCATAGGGCATTGTCATCCCACAGTTGGAGCATGTTGTTGAGATCGATTCCCGCCTTTGAAATTTTCCTCCCCTTTTCTATTTTCCCAATTTCTTTAGTCCATTTCTGTTCCCTCTTCTATACTTACCCAAATTCCCATTTTTTCCCCTTATATTCTCCCTTTCTAGTTTTTATACTAAGTCATTTTTTTCCAAAACGACGAGTTCTTGGGTTGGAGGACCCATGAATCCTCATCTCCAATCCACACTCTCACATATTGAGTCCGACCGACCACCACATTATCCCATACTTAGTCGTTTCTGCAGTTGCGGTTCCCCGGTTGGCAGGGTCAAGCTTTCATATCCCATGTTTCGTGATATACATTTTGCATCCAATGGTCAAAATGTAGATCGCGGATCTTTTGGATGCAAAATGCACGAGATCTTTTGGATGAAAGAGAAGTCAACCCTGCCAGTGAAAAGACACTTCCTTTCAGCACTTGCCAGATTGTATAAATAAAGGAGTCCAACGCCTCATTTGTTCACTCACTCATTTGATCATCCAGAGCACAAGTTTGGAGCTGCAGTTCGAGAAGAAGGAAGAGAGAGAGGCACATTACTTGGGAGAAGAATTTCTATAGTGTTTGGTTTATTCTCTTGGCATTGTATTGGCTATCTATATTAAGGAAGTTTTTGCTAGGTTTTCTCCCCCATGAGGGTTTCCCAGGATAAATGATATGTCTCTTGTGATTGTGTTTCTCTCAGTGATCCTATCTATGCTATGGTTATCTAGTAATTTGAAAAGAAACCTAATAATAGCTTAAACTCTAACATGGTTTCAGAGCTAAGCTGAAGAGATCATCTTTCACAAGAAGAAGAAAAACACCATTGTTGTCGTACAAGAAAATTAGGGCTTTTTATTGAAGAGGAATTTCAGCCCTAAAGTCATCTAGAAAAGTGCGCCCTAGCCCAAGGAACTCTTTGGCATCTTTAGCGCACCTTTTCAGTGGATAGAACTCTTGGAAAGTGAAACCCTAGTATTCACCAGTACCAGAAGTACCAGTCCAGAAATTCGTTGGTCAAGTTTGAAGGGGCGAAATTTGGATTTTCTTAAATCTAACCACACCAGGCTACTCGCCTCAGCCAAGCGCACCTCCTGGTAAGTTCAAAATTCAATTCTGGGCATTTTCATTTTTTGGTCATTTTCCAGCTCCAGGGAAAAGATGTCTGCAAGCACTAAGTTTGTTGACAAGCTAAAAGGCATGGAAAACTTCCATGCCTGGAAGTATAGGACTGGACTCATCTTTGATGAGAATGACCTAGCAAGATTCTTTAAAGAAGATGTACCAGAACCCGTCGATGTTGCAGATAAAAAAAAACACCAAAAGGACACAATTAGGGCCAAAAGAATCATTGCAGATTCCATCAAATATCACTTGATTCCTCAAGTGTCTTCAAATAAGACTCCAAAAGAAATGTTTGATGCCCTAACCAGATTATATGAAGGAAATAATATAAATTGGAAGATTAATCTAAGAACCCAACTCAAGAATACAAGGATGTAGAAAGGAGAAATGATCCAGGAATACTTCTCCAGAATATCACAATTCAAAGAACAACTAGAAGCAATTGGAGATACTATAGATGAAGACGAACTCATAATGACGGACCCTAATGGTCTCATAAGACCTTGGGATGCATTCATCCAAACTATTTGTGCCAGAAAGGAAAAACTACAATTTGATAGTCTTTGGGAAGAATGTATTCAAGAAGAATCAAGAGTAGCTAATCGAGAAGCTTTGCTATCAAGAGATGAAGATCAAGCCCTAACTACTCACACTAAAGGAGGAAGAAATAAGTCTTACTTCCAGTAAGAAACTCATAAGGAGTCTCACCCCCAAAACAAATTCATTCATAAAGAATCTCAACCAAGGAGATTCCAGAACTTTCAGAAAGGACAAAGAAGAGAAAAATATTTCTCATCCTACCAATGTTACCATTGTGACAAGATGGGACATATTGCAAAACATTGTCCAGCTATACAAGAAGAAAAACAAGAGGTATCATTCCCATGTAGTTGAAGATGAAGAGCCACCCACAAAGATGATAAAAGAACGAATTGAAGACTATATCTTAATCTCTGCCCTCTTAGGATCAGTATCACCTGGTGAGGACACTTGGTTGATTGATAGTGGTGCTTCCAAGCACATGACAGGTCAAAGAGATATTCTCTCTTGCCTTTCAGAAAAAAAGTTTTCTCAGAAAGTTACACTTGGAGATCATTATCAATACCCTATCAAGGGAGTAGGAGAATCAAACTACAAGTTTAATTCAAGAACCCCAAT
>SNQJ01S0089882.1:47707-60906 GCA_010110895.2 Picea sitchensis | reverse complement strand
ACCAGAAAGTGATAATGGACGGGAAGAAGAAAAGGGGAAAAGGGCTAAGTATCTGACAATAGAAAATCCATTTTTCGTTTATTAATGCTAATGTTTTCGAACCCCTGTTGGGTTCTCACTAGTAAAATCATAAATTGCAGATCACAGAAGTTCTTTGGCTGCAAGATGTATATGACAGAACATGGGACATAGGTGTTAGATACCGTGACCCCGAGACCTGGTAGCCAGATAATTGGCTAAGTAATGGCCAAGAAAAAGTTTTGATATTTATTTCAATAGTATTCATATTAATATATATTAATAGATTATTTTTGTTTCAAATGCAAATCATCTCCCAAATTGCAGGATGTTGTTCGGTTCGCAAATTTCTTTGAAACCACAGAAGTTTTGAGTGCAAGATGTATATAACACAACAAGAAGCAACATAGTTCGAAAGTGCCAACTCGACAATCGCGACCATAAAATTGGCTAAGTATGGAAAGGAACAACGGTCGATCGGATTCATCATGTGAGGATATAGATGGAGATGAAGATATGTTAGCTCACCAACCCTGGAACCTGCGATCATAGAAAGGCGACTAAGGATATAACCAAAAAGCAATAATAGACGAGAAGAAGAAAAGAGGAAAAGGGCTAAGTATCTCACAGAAGAAAATCTATTGTTCCTTTATTAATGCCAATCTTTTTGAACCCCTGGTGAGTTCTCACTAGTTAAAGAATAAATTGCAGATCACGGAAGTTATTTGGTTGCAAGATGTATATGATGGAACATGGGACATAGGTGTTGGATACCGCAAACCCGAGACCCGGTAGCCAGATAATTGGCTAAGTTTTGGCCAAGAGAAAGTTTTATATTTATTCCAATAGTACTCATATTAGTATATATGCACATATATTATCAAATAGAAGAAGCTGCAATATATGCAATATATTGAACAAGAACATGGCGTCAACACTTGAGTTGCCTTGTTGTAATAGTCATTAATTCATTCTATTTACGAGACCCGAAGAATGAAAGCAGAACAGGTCCTCCAATTTCTTTCTTTAAGTATAGGGCCGGCCCCACATAAGTATGGCCTATGACAAATTATTCTTCCATGTAAAATGTAAGGAATGAACAGAGTAACCTTTATTTAAATTAAAGTACTGGGCAATAGAAATAAAATCTTGTTGTCCATGTTTAACGACACACAAAAAAAAGGTACAAAATAAAATGAAAATCAATACCATAGATTGGAAAACACCATAAAAAAATAAAACCGCAAATATTCTATATTCAAATAAGATGGGTTACAAAATACAGCTGAGATTATTTGCCACAATGACTGTGATTTGGCCTGCCGCCGACCAATAAAAAATGTGTACAATAATGAATCTTGTTGATAGTCTTCTTGACGATCAAATGCTTGATTCGTAAAAAACAACAAGTTGAATATCAATTTCGGGTTTTGGACTTAATTGGTGCTGCCAACTAGATCTATCCCATTTTTTTGAATAGCTTGTCTCTTCTAGATATGGCCTGCTTGCATTGGCTGGTTATTCAACATTCCATTCTTTGTTATGTATTAATTTCCCTCTGTCGTTGAAAACTTGGGGTTTAAGGTGCCTTCCTTGTAATGTTCCTGATTATTGACATCCGAGACAACTTAGAAATGCGATTCAAGCCCAATTCAAAGTCGAGGGAGTCGTTTTATGTGACGTCAGTTATGGGGGAAACAAATCCTGTTAGGCAACAAAAGATGAAACATAAAAAAAAATTCAAGTATGTTGTGATTGCTATTCTCCCTGTATTCGATCATCTATTTAGTTGAAAAGCCTGCCTGAAGATTTGTATGTTGAACTTATTTGTTTTATTACAGTAAATTGGAAGGAATGTCCAAGCCAGCTGCAAAATATTCTTTTGTTGAAGTACATGACTTCTTCCAGTAGCACAGGTCTGGCAAGTGTATCAAATGCTGCAGATCGCATCAGAATATATCTTTCGTTGTAGGGGTGGCAGACATGGAAGCCCAGAAACTGTATGGGCATTTGAATCAATATTCTGAAATTATAGAACGTTTTATGCCAAAGTTGTAACAGAATTGACAGACAACCAATTTCTATGTCAAATAGTGTTGAGTGACCTTTGGATGCAGCAAGAGACTCGACATACAATCAACTTTCGATCCATGTAGTTTCACTTTCAAGCATCCACATAGGAGGTGACCCCAAGCTCCAGATAGCTTTGGCCTCGGACATTGACATTGGCGATGGAAATGGGAATAGTGCTATCGACTGCACTGCAACAATGCGGTGAACAAGCAAGGTTGTCATTGTCAAAGTACTTAAACTGCAATATTGTCAGACCTGCAAAGAACATCGACTTTAGTGTTGATTTCTCACAAAATCTACAATGTTGGTTTGAGTCCATAAATATTTGGACATTGGGTGTCCTGTGCAATAATGACCTTGACATTAGGCACATGACAAACATCTATTATCTGGCATTGCAGTGTTAATGCAATTTCCATAGTGGACGACAACTCAATTGCATTGGCACAAACAATATTAATTGTGTGATTACTTAACATCCTTGAAGGACGTGAACCCCAAACAATGCCTAAAACTTTTCGAACATGCGTCTATTCAAAAAAATACATTGTTCTATATTTAAAAAAAAATAAAAATTGTATGGTTTGAACATTTTTTTTATTTTTTTATATCAAATATTGCATAAACTGCAACAGAAGAAATGCATTTTCTCCATCCAACGCAAGGGAAACAACAGGAAGATTGACATTAGGTTGAAACAGATACAGAAACACACCACTACATTAGGGTTTCTTCTAAAGAATGAAATAAGATGATTACATGAAGGTGGTAGTAAAAGGTGATTTTTATAAACCAAATCATTACTTGAACACGTGAAACCTCTTGTAGAAGGTGGTAGTATAAAGTAATCCTCAGAAAATGTTGCAAAGCCCATAATCCAGTTATATGTGTAGGAGTAGTAAAATAAAAAATGTACAGTAGCGATAGACAATTAATTGTATGTGGATTTCCTATACTTGAGTAAAGGTGTAGTTACAATCTAATCCTAATTTTTGAAATGAAAATAAAAAAATCAACACAAAATGAAATGAAGACTCTATAAATCAACCACATAAACCCATCAAAGCATACAAAATATGACAAACAACTACCCATCACAGCATACAAAATATGGCAAACAACTATTGAGAAAAAATCAAAGTTCACAATTATATCAACCACATAAACCCATCAAAGCATACAAAATATGACAAACAACTACCCATCACAGCATACAAAATATGGCAAACAACTATTGAGAAAAAATCAAAGTTCACAATTATTGATCCACAAATATCCATTGGTCAACATAATAATTCGTGGACATAACAAGTGAACTAATCCCTCGTTGATTTGATGTACCAAAATAGAAAGTTACATGCACAATGAGAAATGACATCCTTATAAAGAAGGGGAAGGGGCTTGCTCGATGAATGCATGCCACCTTTATACTTATTAACAAGGTTTCGAGAGGTTACTAATATCATTCCTACATGGGAGTTACAAATCTAAAAGATAAGAGTTACATATACAAAGGACAAAAACATAACTATACTTATGAATCCATGTGGAATGGGGTCGTGTGATATCCTATGCAATAAGACAAAATGACAAAATGTATTGCAAGATGAGACCCAATTTGATGATGGGCACCAAAGGAAGGGGCTCATATCATGGTTTGATGTTAAAAGTTTTGAATGTACTTATTCATGTACTTAAGAGTACATTTTGAAAATCTTTGATTTTATTAATCACACTCATCTTTTTACACTTTTAATTTTTAATAAGCATTAGGTAAAACTTATAAGATATTTTTTAAAATAGTGGGAATAAAAATAAAATAGATGTTGAACAATTATGATTTGCATAATATTTAACAATAATGTGAAATAAAATTATTTTTAATAAGCATTATGTAAAACTTATATATTTTTAAAATAGTGGGAATAAAAAATAAATAGATATTGAACAATTATGATTGGAGTAATATTTAACAATAATATGAAATAAAATTTAAGAATATGGAGTGTTTTTAAAAGTTTTGGTTAAATATTTATATTCTCAAGTAAAATAAATAACAATTGTACGAGTATTTTGTCTAACAACTTGGTTTGGTGGTTTGCTTTTATATATATATAAAAGTTATATTTTTGTTCAATGTTGTGATATGGTTATATCTCTATTTATAGAGGAAAACATAGTAAATATTAATGATGCGGATACCCACAAGAAATCTTGGTGTTGTTTTGGTTAAGGATCTATATTTATAGGTAAAAATTTTATAAGTTTCGTTGTCACTTGATGCTACTCCATTGTTACATATTCATCTACACAGAGGAAAATCATAATAAGAACCAATGGTGTGGCTGCCTTGCGAGACACCCTAGTTTATCATTTGGTTAAGGATCATTATCCATAGGTAAAAAGTTATGAGTTACATCATCAATTTTCCATTCACAAGGAAAATCAAAATAAGTATCAATGAGATCAGTGCCTTGCTAGACACCTTAGTTTGGTGTTTTAGTTAACAATTCATATCTACGTATTAAAAGCTACGAGTTCTATTCTTATTAGGTGTCATTGCATTGTTACATCTCCATTTATAGGAAAAATTAAAATAAGTATCAATGACATGGGTGTCTTGCTAGACATCATCATTTGGTGCTTTGGTTAAGGATCCATATCCACATGTAAAAAGCTTATGAGTTTCATTCCTACTCGGTGTTGCTACATCATTACATCTCCATTTATAAAGAAATTTTGAATAAGTTCCATTGACATGGGTACTTTGTCAGACACGCTGATTTGGTATTTTGGTTAAGGATTCATATTCATAGATAAATGTTACAAGTTTGTTTTCTCACTTGTTGTTGTTGTGTCATTACATCTCCCTTTACAATGAAAATCGAAATAAGTACCAATGTTAGGGATACCTTGCCAGAGACCCTAATTTGGTGTTTTGGTGAAGGATCCATATCCACATGTAAAATGTTATGCATTTCATTCTCACTTAGTGTTATTGCATTGTTACATCTCCATTTATAGGGAAAACTAGAATAAGTACCAAAGAGATGAGTACCTTGCCAAACACCATAGTTTGGTGTTTCAGTTAAGGATTCGTATTCACGGGTAAAAGATTATGAGCTCCATTCTCAGTAAGTGTTGTTGGATCGATACATCTCCATTTGTAAGGAAAATCAGAATAAGTGCTAATGATGTAGGTACCTTTCCAAGCACCTTGGTTTGGTGTTTGGTTAAGATCCATGTCCACTAGTAAAGGGATACAAGTTCCATTCTTTCCGAGCACCTTGGTTTGGTCTTTGGTTAAGGATCCATATCCATAGGTAAAAGACTGTGAGTTCCATTCTCACAAGGCACCCTGGTTTGGTGTTTGGTTAACGATCTATATCGACTATTAAAAGGTTATGAGTTCATTCTCACTCGGTGTTCTTGCATTATGACATCGCCACTTACAAGGAAAATACAAGTAAATACAATTGACATGGATACCTTACTAGACACCCCTGTTTAATATTTTGATCAAGGATCCATATCCACAAATAAAATTTAAGAGTTTTATTTTCACTTGTTGCCACTATGTCATTACATCTCCCATTATGGAGAAAATCATAATAAAAAACCGATGACTACACCCCATGGTCATGATATGAGAACATTACTTCATTTTCATTGCATATCACTAAAAACATGCTATAATATGTGAGTGCATAAAAGAGTATTTGATTTTCTTAATATACATTTTGATATAATGGCAACTCATTGATGTAGGGAACTTTAAAATTATAAGCACATTTTTTAATTTATTTATATAAATATTTGCAATAAGATGGTACAATTTCAAGAAATTTCAAGAAAGGACTATTGTTAATTTACAAATCAATTTACTACTAAGTGATCCAAGATATAAGAAGGAAGCTTGCATCTCATGACAATTGAAACCACCAAAATCGTAATACGAGTATGGAAATTTGTTATAACACATACTCTTGCAATTACACCCTAAGCTTCTCGACAAAATAATACAAAAACATCACAAAATAGGGTGGAAGTTACTAGTCTAAAAAACATAAATTTTCAGCACAACAATTGAAAGAAGCACCTCCTAGATAAGGTTCATGAGTAAATACAAAGGCATGAATGACCAATGTGAAGAGATGATGGAAACAATCCAAACAATGTTAAGAACGCCAACAAAGGAGAGGAAGGGTATCATCTAACAAGTTCCAAGTGAACCCGTGGATCAATGAAGAGTGCAACAAGGCAATGGATAAATACAAGAGAAATAAGAGCAAGGGGAACCTCAACCAATACAAAACGATGATGAAACAACAAAACGTAATTTTTGTAAAGATGAGACAACAAGAAATGATGAAGATGGCCAAGGAAAACCCATAAACATTTTGGAGACAATTGTAGACTTGGAATCAAGGTCAAGACTATGACATTGTGCCTAAGCAATGACTATCCCATGTGAGAAACCTTTACAAAACCTTGGTAGTGAGACAACAACCACCTAAAATCAACATAATCAAGAAGTGAGACAACAACCACCTAAAATCAACATAGTCAAGGATGTTTTCACCNGACATTGTGCCTAAGCAATGACTATCCCATGTGAGAAACCTTTACAAAACCTTGGTAGTGAGACAACAACCACCTAAAATCAACATAATCAAGAAGTGAGACAACAACCACCTAAAATCAACATAGTCAAGGATGTTTTCACCGAGGAGGACATGCATCAAAAAGGTGGAAATGGGGAAAGAAAAGGACATTTGGGGGTTGGAAGTAGAATTTATGAAGTGGGGTAGGGACTCCCTTAGCAACCACAACAAAACCCCCCTCAAAAAAATGGTTAAAGAAGGATTTCTAAATAGTTGGGCAACAAGCTTGATCCTACCCATATTTATAGGGGGAGACAAGAACAACCTAGGGAATTATAGGACCATCATGATTAGAGTAATGTTTTCAAACTACTAGGTGGAATTATGGAAAGAAAAGTTAGTAAGTGGGCCAAGGATAAGGACAAAACAACTAAAGGTCAAGCAAGTTTTGTCTAAAGCACTCCACCATAGACCTTTGCATCACACTTAGACATATAATAGAGAGGACTTAGACAACAAAGGTAAAGATTTATGACGATGTTTCATTGGTTTCAAGAAAGTCTTTGGGGCACCATTCAAAGAGATAAACTATGGGAAAGGTTAGTAGAAATTGGGGTCCTAGATAGTTGGAGGGAAGCAATTTTCGATTATACAAAAAGGGAAAAGTCAAACTCATAACCAATAGGGAGTTGTGCAAAAGCTTCAATTGTGGTATTTGGGTCAACTTAAGGCTACCTTCTCTCCCCCACATTTTTTGATCTCTACATAGACAAACTAAAAGGTAGCAGGGGCGTGAATATAGTACATATTATAATCAAGGTCTTGCTTTATGCAGATAACATGGAACTCACGGCCAAAGCAATATGCAGCTTGCAAGCACATCTTAGAACCTTAGAGACCATTATAGAGAGGTTGGGATGTGAGTGAACACGGGGAAAAATAAGGTATTAAGGTTCTCGCTCATAAAAGAAAAACACAACCCCAAAATTAACTTTGGTGGAGAACCATTAGACAAATAGAGACTACAAATACTTAAGTTTGGGTTTCAATGAAAAATTGAGTTGGGATAAGTGCACAATGAAAAGAGTCTAAGGTGGGAGGGGGTGGATAGCTCTCTTTCTACTAAAAAAAATATGTAAGTCAGTGGAGATATGGGATTGGAAGATGTGACATTCCCTCTTCCAAATGCTCATTACGTCAATGATCTTGTATGGTTGCGATGTTTAGGGCCCAAGTGTACCCAAAAGTAGGTGGAAGCAACTAGAATGGGTACAAAAATACTAATACCTAATAATGGACATACTAATAGTGAAAAACAACACCTAGTATGAGATACTCCTTGTGGAATTGGAATTGTACCTAATAGAGTTGGAGGCTCTTAGTAAACCAAGTTTGTATGGGCAAAAAACTGATAGACATAAACAACAAGAGGTTTCTATCCAAAATTGCCCAAGGGGAGGTAAGAAAATAGAAAAAATCATGGGACCTATGGTGTAGAATTTGGGTGAAGGATTGGGCAATATAAGAGGATACCCGCTTGACTGATAAAAAACATTCAAAATCCATAATCAAGAATGCTATAGCAAGGGGAAATGGAAGAAACATGCTAAGAGGAAACTTCAGCATGCAAGGGGGAAATCAAAATTCAAGGTTATTTGAAACTAAACACATCATGACGTGAAAACCATGCAATGGCTCAAATAAGAACTAATTCCCACAAGTGACAATGTGAAATGGGAAGATAGGAGCAATCCAAGAAACCGTGGGAGGAGAGGTTGTGTAGGAGAAGTGGGAAAAAGGAAATTGAAACATACCAATACTTTATAGGCTTCATTGTACTACTTACTTACACATAAGAGAAGGGTCCAAAAGCTATATTGAGCATTGGGAAGCTGTATTCCAAGAGGACCAATTAGGGGCTCCTGCAAGGCTAGTCGAGAAACAAATGCAGGAAAAAAAGGGGTTCTTAAAGAAAAGTCTAATGAGGCAATCAACACGTACAATAAATCCTTAATTTATAATATCTTTGTATTGTGATCAAACACTAACCAATGAAATTTCCTTCAGACAAGTCTAAACATTCTACTTTTTGGATTTTTCCAACAATCATCACCGAAATCCGGCTATGCAATTGTTGGTGAAATTGAAATTTTCCATGACTTAAATTACATTTTTGAATGTATAAATGGATTATGTGCCCTCAAAAATCCCTATTGCAGTGAGAATGTGCAATCTCAACTACAAATATATGCAATTCCAACAATTTACTAAGAATCAGAGATCAAATTTGAAGGGAAGGGTTATATTTCAAATTGAAGGACTACCTTTATTGTAACCCTTCTAAATTGATAGGTTAAAATAAATTATTATTTTATATGAAAATAACATACAAAAATTAAAATTTCACTCATAAAAAGATTATTTTATAACTCATTCATTATAAACCCCTTTATCATTGGAATATGTACATCCACGATTTTAAAATATTGAGAACTTTATTAGAAACCCTTTTACCATTTGTTGACATATGACATATTTCAAATGTTCATGATTTCATTATTTAATCTGAAATGTTGATGATTTGAAGGATATTGAAATTTTCAAAAAAATTAGAATGCCATATGAATTTGACAAAACTGAATTTTAATTCCGTAAAATTACAATTTCAAATTTAGTGGAATTACAATTTCAAATTTGAGATCAAATATATGCTTGAAAGTCATGAAAAAAATAGTTCCTTCAAATAAAATCATGGAAGAGCACTAGGTACCAATAATTAATACATGTACATGGTACAAATATTTAAATAAATTGAAATAAATTATATTAATAACACACTTACTCTACATCCCCAGATGGGGTGACACATGGAGCACATGCGTCAATGGCTGGAGTGGATACGGGGGTAGTTAAAGCCCCTCGCCGCCACCCTCCTTCCCTATCCAGTTGAGATGTCTAGTTTACATGTCTGCCAAGGCCTAGTGCACTGGATCTTAATGGAGACTCAGGTTCGTCTCCTCGACATCAGTACGAAACAACTAATGGCCATTACTCATGCACTAATGGCTACTAGAGCCATCAACTCCTCTGTCCTCTTGGTCTTATCGTCACGTGGAGGGTCCTATATTGGGCATTCGACTGTAGTTCATGGTCTTATTCTGCTTGCTTTGCTCCATGCCCTGGCATTCCACCCTTTGTCTCCTACTCGCACCACTGTTGATTCCATTCGCCCTGTGCTCTTCTTAACCATGCCTCGTGAGAGAGGTAAGTCCCGGCGAGGGCCAGCCTATTACAGCCAGTTTGGCAGGAAAAAATGCCCGGGACCAGCCTCTTTTTCTCTCATCCTAGGCAACAACTTAGACCACTCACCCTCCTCTGATTAGAATTGACATGAGGCGGCTCAACCGGAGCCCTGTCCTTCAAGCACAAAGGGTCTCCATGGAGGCTGTCTAGTGGAAGAGGAAATTCCACCCAATTGGGAGGAAATTCGACCTTTCTTGCTGACAACTGCCTTGGAACGTCGACCGACCACTTGCACCACCACCCCTTTCCAGGAGCCAGTCGAGACAGGCTGCATTGTGGAAGAGGAAATCCCTCTTCAGGAGGAGCACTCTAGACAAAATTATGCTGCCACTATGGAAGAGGACCCTGCCACGGATTTCGTTGCTGCTGATGATTTTGTCGCTGCTACCATGGATGAGGAGCCTGGAACAAACGAGGATGATGACGATGCTGAAGAGTAGGCTCACCTGGCTCACAGCTCTTGCAGGCTTACAGAAGACCACCTAGTCTTGAACTTCGAGATGCGCAAGGATTTGGTAGAGCAACAACATAACCAATGCACCCTCAACAAGCGTTTGGACGTCTTGTACGACTCCCTATCAAGCGAGCCCGAGAAAAGTCGATGCCCGACTTGCTGCCAGCCCTTCGTCTTCCGACTTCGCAAGGATGAACGCCCAGGTTTGCCTCATGTCTAGTGCTCTCACAGGTTTTTTCTCTGGTCTTAATGTTAATTTTTTTGCGCACCACAAACTCTGGTTCTGGATTGATAGTTGGTCGGGGAACTCAGTCCACTGCATGTTCTGGTTCCACGCTTGTGGCAGAACAGGTGGCAAGTCCCCATGTTTTTAACAATTGTCTTTTTTAAGGTTTATGAACAATGGTGTCCATGCGTTCTGGTTTACACTGCGGTGGCAGAACATATGGTGTGCTCTAGTGTATACTCAGACATGTGTGATTTTTGCGAAAGCAAGGTAATACGATACTTTTTATTTACAAAAAAATAAAAAAAAAACACACTTACTCTACAAAAAAAACCTAGCCGATTAATGCTAGGGAAGAAACCAGGGGTGATTAGTAGATCTGTGGAGAAAAAAAGGTGTGGCTCTTGTTGAGTAGAAGAAAAACATGGAGAAGAAACTTGGGGTTCTTGTTGTGCAGAAGAAGAAATGTGTCTAATCTCAATTAATAAGATGGACATTCAATAGTAGGTATCATGAAGACATGCATTACAGAAGATGGTACTTGCACAAGATGTCAAGAAGATACCAATAGTTATGAACAAGTCCAGTAGATAGCAAGAAGTTTTGTTCATAAATCCAAATAGTAAGAGAATTCACTATTTGATCCTAAATCTCCGTGGCTTCAATAAATAGAATATACATTCATGCATGAGCTCCATAAAAATAGGATTGTATTGTATAAAAAACATAAAAATTCTTTCTTTAAAGTGACTTGGCATAGGAAAAAATGTTAACATTCTTTTTTTTATTACTAAGATATAGGGAAAAGGATTAGTAAAAGAAAAAAACTTATAAAAACAATTAAAAAATAAAAAGTAGAACATATTAAATAAATTTTATTTTATTGCTAGGATATAGGGGAAAATGATTAATAAAAGAAAAAAAACTTATAAAAACAATAAAATAATAAAAAGTAGAAGTAGCCTGAACATTAGACTTTTTGAAGTTTTTATGGGCATTTGTTGGAATTCGTAATTGAGTATGTATATTTCAAGTGCCCCAAAGGTTTTTTTAGGGTGGTGAATCCATTTATGCATTAAAAAATGCAATTTAAATAACAACAAATTGTGATTTCACCAAGATCTCTTTGCCTGGTTCCAAAAAAATAAAAAAGTAGAATATATTATGGAAATTTTCCAACCCATAAAAACAATAAAAAGTAGAACATATTAAGAAATTTTTCCTTCCAATTCAATTGAAAAAATATGAAACAATTTTCATTTCAAATTTTACAATGAGAATTTTCTTTTAAGCCATTCATTTAAAAAAAAATTAAAAACTATATAAACTCTTAAGCACAATGAAGAACTCAATTTTCGTTCGACTAAGAATTATTAAGAATCCTCAAATTACAATAATTAAAGTTGTACCCACCTTTTGTTTTTTTCCATACTACCAAAATTGTACCAGATTTTTTTTCCAATACTACTTACTTTTGAAGTTCAATAAAAATCAATGTATCTTTATATCTTCATGCAATTTGGGCAAATTGACAAACTGATCTGGTTTTAAAATGGCTGGTATGTGGGACCTCGACCGTTGCAATGGAGCAAATCTCATATCCAGCATGTGGCCAGTTCCTAGCTTCAACATTCTAGCCTCAACGTCATATGATCTGATCAGACATGGATGGACGAGAGAGGCAGAGAGTGTTCTCCACATACATGATATGAATTGGGTGCTTGCATTATGTTCGAGCCTCTTCCATCTGCCTATAAACATACGCTCGCCTGTTGTCTCCTCTCTGGTTTTGAGACGAGTGACTGTCAGAACAATAATACTCCATACTCCACACAGGAAGAGCAAGGCATTCAATTATCTAATCACATCTAATCGTTTTATGTTTATGGTGTGAGTTAAAAATGTCAGCATTAGTATTATCATTGGCTTTTTCTACCCCTGCAAGAGGAGGAGGAGAAAGTAGGTTTGCTGAAGGCAAGGCACTCAGAAGAAGACTGAATGCATCCTCATGCAATGCATCATCTAAGAATGCTCAACTAATGTGTGAAAGAAGAATATTGAGTTGGTGTTATGGGATAAGAAGAAGGAATTCAGCTGGTTTATGGGGGAAAGCAACAAGGGTGCAGGTGTCTGCAGTGGCAGAAGAGGAGGGTGGCAGGATTCTGCTTTCAGATGTGGTGGTGAAGAAGAAGAGAAAGCCATTTCTATTGGAGCTGAGAGAGTGGAGTTTAGGAGACATAGGGGCAGCAGGGACTGTGTTTGGCATGCATGCTCTTTGCTTGTTGGCCCCTTTCACATTCACTTGGAAGGCATTTGGGGTTTTTGCAGTGTTGTATGTTGTCACGGGATTGCTGGGAATCACGCTGTCGTACCACCGGAATCTCTCGCATCGGAGCTTCAGACTTCCCAAATGGTTAGAGTACTTATTTGCCTACTGTGGTGTACAGGCCGTGCAGGTAGCAATGAGATTGCCTTTTTAATCTTCATTGTTTTAAATCTAGGTTTTGTATATAACTAACAA
>SNQJ01S0089882.1:33113-47420 GCA_010110895.2 Picea sitchensis | reverse complement strand
AGCGAACCATGCCGCTAGTGCACATGACATGGTGCACAGTATACCCAGTTTAAGGAGAGAGCCCCCTGTTATATGTGTACCCACTGCAGGGTACAATGTTCACTTTTTGGAGTTAGTTTCAGTAACAATTTTTTTTATTGAGCATCTATGGTTGTGTCCGGTCCCTGTTTTTAATCCCCTTGTCACACGTGCACACATTTCAGTCTACAATGTTCACTTTTGGAGTTGACTCAGTATCTAAATTTTTTATTGAGCATATATGTATCTATGGTTGTGGCCGGTCCCTGTTTTGGATATATTGTGCTTGCTTTCCATTTGTAACTAGAAAAGAAGCTTTGAAACACAAGCCTGCACAGTTTGTGCTCCATTTCTGTCTGCTAAAGCATCTTTAAAGCAAGTACAGCATTCAATTTAGAGGATGCCTACGAGGAGTTCCATTGACTTTCAATGACAAAATCAAATGTAATATCCTAGATTTTAAAGTAAATGGTAGATGACTTTGCACTATGTAGACTATGCAACCAGTATTTTATATAATAAATAAATTAAAAATATCAATAATTAATTAACAATGTTTGTACGCTACTGTAGAGTCACGGCCCATATTCATTACCTATTTAGATTAGCGCACCAGTTGCTCACACATAATCTTCTATATAATCTTGTATCAAATCTTGCATAATATTATTAGATAAACTATATTTGCTATTATTTTCATACCTTCTTATGTATGTGAATGTTTCTTACAAGTCCGAGTCGTTTCTCCAGTCCGACTCTACTCTTTGAGGAAACCAAGCTGAGTCAGCTCTTATGAGTCCAACTCACTCACAAGTCAAACATGAGTCAGTGTTGACACATGAGACTTTCAAGCCAGAGTAGCCAAGAAAAACGCACTCATTTTATTTTTATATGGATCTGATTCCAAAGCATACAACTTATAGACCTGTTGACATTCAAGAATTAATGGCTCTTTGCAGTATATAGCATGATCTATGTACTTTGAAATGAACTAATATTGAAAATTTGAATGATATTAACATGGTAAATTTTCAAATTAATGGAAAAATATTTTTTTCATTAATTTAGTGTTTTTTGTATGTTTTTTATTACTTATGTCTCGAGTCCAAATCAACTTAACAAGTGGTAGTAGAGCAAAATCTTGCTACATGTCTGACTACGAGATGGGCTATTTCCAAAGTAGTATTCCAATATCTAATATACACATTAATGCTTAAGTGACTTCTCCATTATCTCCCCTATTTTTGTCAACATTAATATTAATAAATACTCCTAGGTCTCCCCTAATTAATAATTTATTACTTATTTATTATGTGGGAGGTATATAACAATATCTCCTCTTTTTTAAATGACTTTGACATCAAAGTTGTTATCACATGGAATTGATTGGGTCAATAAGTCTTTAGGTTTTTGATTTTGGTCATTAGTGTTGTTTAAAATTTTTGAGTTTTGTCCTCTTCCTTATAGTCATTTTTGGGTTTTAGCACAAATAAAGTTAGTGTTGATGTTGACCTATTATCCTTGGGTTATATCTTGATCTAAATGATAAGTTGGAAAAGCCATCATCTTTAGTATCCTTTATGCCTCCACCACCACCCTGACATGTCACCTCTTCCATGATGTACTAAGACCCCTCCACTCTATCCCTTTACCCGTTAGAAGGTCAAATCATGTTCATTTTGTACTCTACCATCTCATCAGATAGTTCGCAGTGCATCCAAAGTACATTATGCTTTCATCACCATCATTGCGCTCATTAGCCTTGTCAGCCAAGATCTCCTTGTTTTCAGCACTTATATTTTTAAAAATATAGCTTGGGATTTCGTCATTAAAGCTTTTAATTGTTTTTCCAAGCTTTCGAATTACTTTTAGCTCGGCGCTGCAAACACTGGTGCTTAAGATAGGCGCTACAGAAATTGCTGCGAACTGGCTGGCGAAAGTGAGTTGGAGGTTAGACCATCTGCAAACGATTTCGTTCAGGCTCAAGTATATCAGTCTTAAAGTCACGGCCTCCAGGTACTCCATGAGTATTTTTACCTCAGTTGAAGGACAGGAAAGGTTTTGTTAATCGTTTCTTCTCTTAAGCACTGCGCACTGGTGATCCACGCTGCCAACTTTCCTACTTACCCTGTTGTTACGATCTCAACCAATTGCATGATCTCTGAGCCTCATTTTACCAAACCTTAAACAAACCTTGGTTTCAGGCCACCTTTCCTATCCTACATTCGACCATTTCTGCTTATGCTATGAACCCCCTGTTCTGGCGCTGCAAACTCTGTGCAGTAACTTGGCACTGTTAATCACCTATCTCAGAACCTTTTACCAACTTGTTTTCATCAAGATCTCCATTTTTAAATTCAAGTCTATCTATTTTGAAATTAAAAATACTTTTTGCTGGTAAAGTTATGATGAGTTTTGCAAGATGATAGTGAGGTATTGGACAAAACCTTTTTTACAACAAGTTGTCTCCTTGTATCTTCATTTTTCTGTGTAGTCTTCTTTCATCTCCCTGACTATCAACTATCTTTTCTTAATCCTGGAGGTCAAATAGGATTATAAACACTAAATCCTTAGACAAAATCAGCCTTTGATAAAGAGTATCCATCAAAACCCTAAGTCCCTTGTTTTTCCTGTTTTGCCTCTTGCATCATTCAAATTGGTCGTTAAATTTTCTTCATATGACATCAATGGATACTCCACAGCAGAAGAAGGCTCACAAGGGAGGGGGCATTGTGAGGACTGAGCCCTATGACATGTAGTTATTTGTTGCTGAACCCCTGATCAAGGAAGTCTTCCAAAGAGTGGGATGTTTTAATTTCTGCCAGAAGATGCAGAGGGGGCACCCTGAGGTGGCTAGAGAATTTGCTTTGAATTTTGATGGAACCAAAACTAAAGTTGGGACACTTGAACTTGAGGTATCTGAAGTGACCATAGCAGCAGCTACTGAAATACCAAATATTGGTGAAAGGTTGTTTAAGGCCATGAACCTAAATGCAGCCTTCTCCAAAGAATTCCTTAAACCAAAATGTCGGGGAGATAATATATCAAAAGGAGTGCCCATGAGCCACATGATTGAAGGTTTTGATAAGATGCTAAGAGTAATCCAAATATATTTCACCTGTGAGGGCAGATTCAACATGATTTATCAGTACCACATAAGACTTCTGCTGCACTTCACAGGCAAAGATCTCATGAATCTTCCTTTCTATTTGTTTAGAAGCATTGGAAAAATGGCTGACAAAGTCCAGGCTAAATCCAAGGCATTTGACACAAGTGTTTTTCACTCAGGGCTAATCAAAATGCTTGTGATGGAGGAGTTAAAGAAGAAAAACATTGACTGGGAGCAATTCATTGCCTCTGCACACTTTCAATTGAATGTTGCTCCTACTCCACAATCCAAGGTACAAAGCCCTCTTCAAGTTGATAGTATTGTACACATAGAGACCGACAAGAAGAGGAAGAACAAAGGCATTGTCAAAAATGATGAAGCAACTAAGGAACAGGAAGGAGAAGGGGGCTCTCATTACTCTCCACAAAGGGAGGTTTCATCCAAACTAGCTCCAGAGTCAGCAAAAACTTCATCAACTAAAGCCACACGCCCAAAAGGAAGGAGGTTATTTTTCCCTTCACCATCTGTTGCAGTTGAAGATAGAGTTAGGAGACCTTTTACCAAGTCATCAACAAAGAAAGAAAGTATTGAAAAAGAGGACATAGTGGAAGCTCCTATCCAGAGAAAAGTTAAAGTTAAAGTTGTAGCCGTTGAAAAGCACATTGAGGTTATAGACATAACCACTCCTCCATAAAACCCTACCTTCAAAAGGCTGAACAGATAGCTTAAAGAGGCTAGAAATGAAATTGCTAATTTGAAAGGAGAAGGGTTGGTTGAAAGGAAAAAATTGAATGACCTTATGGATATGTATCTGGAAACTATTGATAAGGCCAGGTTTGTAGCAAAAAGGTTTCTGCCCCTCCATAGGCAACTTAAGAATTTATATAGACAAAACAAAGATTTGCAAGCTTAGATCATAAATCTTAAACTGGAGCTGCAACCTTTTAAGGAAGAATTAGCCAAAAGGAATTTGAATGTGTTAGCCCAAGCTGCTACCAGAAGGAGTTCCAGACTCAGGAAGTAAAAGTGAAGTGTCTTAAAAAGTTTCAGTTTTGGATAATGCTTGTTCCTTGCATTTTTTAAGATTTTGAGGAAGTATGATGCCTATGACTGAGTTTTTCACCCATACACCAAATTATGAAATTTCTATAGGCATCCCTAACTCTGAAGACAGTTTTTTGATGTTTTGGAGGCCTTCTAAATACTTTAAGAAGTTACAGGAAAGCTCGTAGCGCCTAGCGCTGCGAACTGTTTTATGCAGCTAGGCGTTGCAAACTTCGCTCTGAACTGGTTGATATAGTTGGCGCTACAGGATATGCTGCGAACTCCTATTTTGAAGGTTTCAAGAGGATCAACGATTGCCAGATGGCTAAGGGAGTGTGGGATAGCTACTTGAAAGTTAGTTAAAGCTGGAAAGACTCCTGACAAGAAGAGGAATGCACTCAAAGGACACAACATCATGCAATATTAAGGATGTTAGGATAGTTGCCAGCATTAGCCTTATTTGTAGTAGTTTGTTATTTTCATTTGTACAGTTGTAATTACTTCAGTTTCTGATGGGAGAATCCTATGCTAGTCGATGGGGCTCGAATTGTACAACTGTCATTCATAGCCTAGGCTATAAGAGGGGCATTAGAACTCATTGTAGAGGTTTGAATGGTTGATGTAAGACTCTTTTTAGTGATATTGATGTAACAGAGCTTACTCTGGTTTTATGTATCAGACTGGATGACTTTTTGTCTAATGGAAGTCAGTTTCTTTCTTGCCATCTTGTTTCTCTCTGACTCTGAAATTTACTGTCATTGAATGATTCAAATGATGTTTTATAGCTAAGGTTTGATTGTGATGCTGTTATAACTTTTCTCAGAGTTTTAGCTTTGATTTAAGAAGTTATTGTATCTAAATATTTTCCTCCTTTGTCTACTGGTAAAGCCTGATGCTAGTGGTAGACTTACTTCACTTTTCTCACTAAAGTCTTCCTTCTATCCACATTAATCCTTAAAACCCTGATCTAAGTTAGATAAGACCTCTTTTGTTGATGCATTTTATCTAGAATTTCCTGTGGTTTAACATTGCTGGGTTGAGTTTTATCCATTTGACACCATATTTTAAAACTTACCTTATAAACCTATTGATGGGTACTGAGCTTGCACTTTAGCAGTCAAAGTGTAAATTTTAGTGCTAACAAAAGTCATGGTAGATTCAAATATTGTAGTAAAAATTCCTATGTGGCATCAGAGCCATGTTTGACTTTGGAAAATTGTCTCTGATATTTTTGATACTCATCTAGTTGTTTCCAACATGGTAGTTGAGCAAGCTGTTTAGGTCCTGGATACTTGAAGACAACATTGTAGTAGAGCTTCGTTGCAAAGATTCTGGAAATTTATTGATACTTACAGTTGCAGAGACTTGCAAATTGTGAAGTTCTTTGTTGTTGTGGGAAGATCTATTCAAGTGGGGGGAAGAATGGTTTTGAATTCTTTGAACATTCCTATACCTGACATCAATTTGGATGGTAAGAATTACTTCATTTGAAAATTTTGCATTGAAAATGATCTCATGAAGCAAAAATTGTTGGAGATTGTGGAAGGTGTTATCGATTCATCTTACTTAATATCCAAAGTCCTAAGATTGGTGCAAGCTAAATGGGAACTTCAAGAGGGTGCCAATGTCACCACATAAATCTCCTCTCGTTTTAGACTGAATCTCCTCCAGTGCAAGGGGGGTATCCCTAGGATTAGGATTACTAAGGAAATAATGTAACGCAACCTAGACCCCACCTCTAGGCCACATTACTACAATTCTGACTCTGTATATACTGTACTTTCAAATACCAAAATGTAACAAAACCAGACCCCCAATCTAGCTCTAATACTGTAACTTATGCTTTGTTATGAAATGCACATTCCTAATACCATGCCATGCACTCACAATTACACATATAACATGCATATAACAAGTGATTATGCATAAACACATAAATCCATAACAACACATAAAATAAAGCATATACACAACAATGGAAGCATATAAAACCATAACCATAACACTTATCTTTTGTAAAAGTCCACCAACTGGTTGCAGACCTCGGACTTTCCACCTAGCCTTAGACTTTGCTGCTCCAGTTCTCTCAACAACATGTCACCCCCGAGCTAGGGCTATGACTCCACCAGGGCAAAGGCTCCTAAAGGCCAACTATGGTTTGATCGTTAGTACTAGTATCAAATTAGACCAAGGTACCAAACTCCTATAGCAATTCTAACTAGCAAACTCTCATTCCTCTCAACCTACACAACCCAAGGAAGTGGACCCCCTTCTTTGCCTTGTAGTCGCTTAGGTTGTCCCACTTCCCTTATAGAGGCTTTAGCACAGGCCGACGAGGAAGTCTTTGAGTTGTGGCTCCAGGAATTCTAGTTGCACTACTGGAGTCTCTAGGTACCCTCCAGGCCTCACAACATGAATAATCCACCCATACAACATGAATAATCCACCCATACAATTCTCAATCCAGGGCTCCGGCCTTCTCCAAGGCAACTCAATGAGAATTGTGAACAATAATCCCAACATAATTCACTTAGAATTCACAGGGTTCTCAGTATAGCAGGGTCATAGTGGCTCTCCCTAGCTCACACCCAACTATAATCAGGTAGAATGGTGTAGAATTGTTACAATTTCCATAGAAGACAAGGTTTACTTATGCATGGCCTTAACTTGCCATGTGGATCTCAAGGAGCTACTCTCCCCCCACTTGGGATCTTGTCCCCCTTGCTTTTGGACTTAGGATATAATGTTGACATGACTTTGGCTAGGGGATATTTTAATGTATTTTTGGCTTAGCCCCTTTCTAGGCCTCCTAGACCCCTCACCTTTTCCTCTCGTGGAGTCCTAGCCCCCCATACTCTTCGTCTGTTTTGGTTTGCAGCTGGTGATGTGTTTTTATTAATATTTATCAAAGCACAAGTACAATTACATTGCTAGGCTCTTCGGCCTTTCAACATACAAGCTCTCCGGCCTTCATCATACAGACACTCCAACCCAAAATCACATACAAGCTCTCCGGCCCAAAATCATATTGGCTCACCAGCCTATATATCACATGTACATATACATTTACAAATCTGGGAATCACAGCTGGGGTATTACAAATAGTAACTAAAGCTCAAGGTAAATTGAGAAGGAACCTTGATGAAACCAAATTTTATTTAGGTTTATTAGATTGATTTTATGGTGGTTGATGGGGTAAGACTAGTGCCAAAATCCTCAAGGGCTAATGGGTTCATGAAGTAAAGACTAGGGTTGCAAATGGATGAAAGATGGCTCTATTTAATTCTGTTACAAACATACAAAAAAACAGAATGTAGAGAAGATTTATAAAGCTGGAAATTTAAAGATGAAGGTGCCTTGCAAAGGTGACCTTGAATGCACATGAAAATCAATAAAAGGGGATTTATTACCAACTGAANCCCCTTGCTTTTGGACTTAGGATATAATGTTGACATGACTTTGGCTAGGGGATATTTTAATGTATTTTTGGCTTAGCCCCTTTCTAGGCCTCCTAGACCCCTCACCTTTTCCTCTCGTGGAGTCCTAGCCCCCCATACTCTTCGTCTGTTTTGGTTTGCAGCTGGTGATGTGTTTTTATTAATATTTATCAAAGCACAAGTACAATTACATTGCTAGGCTCTTCGGCCTTTCAACATACAAGCTCTCCGGCCTTCATCATACAGACACTCCAACCCAAAATCACATACAAGCTCTCCGGCCCAAAATCATATTGGCTCACCAGCCTATATATCACATGTACATATACATTTACAAATCTGGGAATCACAGCTGGGGTATTACAAATAGTAACTAAAGCTCAAGGTAAATTGAGAAGGAACCTTGATGAAACCAAATTTTATTTAGGTTTATTAGATTGATTTTATGGTGGTTGATGGGGTAAGACTAGTGCCAAAATCCTCAAGGGCTAATGGGTTCATGAAGTAAAGACTAGGGTTGCAAATGGATGAAAGATGGCTCTATTTAATTCTGTTACAAACATACAAAAAAACAGAATGTAGAGAAGATTTATAAAGCTGGAAATTTAAAGATGAAGGTGCCTTGCAAAGGTGACCTTGAATGCACATGAAAATCAATAAAAGGGGATTTATTACCAACTGAAACATACATGCAACCTCTCATTTGAAATGGCACAACATAGATAGCTCAACTAGAAAATAAAAATATCAAAGATACGGAAAGATAGAACCTCATCCAACACTTTATCCAAGGGACAAGACTGCCATGTGCTTGGATCCCTTATTGCAGCCGAATGTATGTGTTTTTCCAGCGATGTAAATCAGCAAATATGGTTTAGATGAACAGCCAACATAGACAAATACTCCATGAATCAAATAGCTTTCAAATGATCAATAACAATAGACAAAACCTAAGAGATGCAATCTTCTTCATTCCACCCACAACCATTACAAGTGGAGGAGTCTTGCTTATACAGTTTCTAGGCTCAAACCTCCTCAATAATAGAATAATAATATCTGTGCCTAAAACCCTAGATCTTCTAGGAAAACATAAATGACTAATATCCACTTAACTAATTAGAGTGGACAAGTCAAACAATGCATAAAATATCAATGGATAATGGTGGCCATGCCACATGTCTCAATCTCTAGCAAAAGTGCATCCATAAGGCTAGGACGCCTCCTCAACATAGGTAGATGACCAAGTCAAGTGCTCCAATGTCCTCCTCAAAGCTCTCCAAGATGAGTTGCTCCACTAAAAAATGATGAAATAATGTGCAAATAACAAACTCCATATGGCACATGTGGTTCCTCAAGGTGGCACGTCCCTCGAAATAAGCATGAATGTGGTTTCCAAGGTGTAACTGCTCCTTAAGATGCGTGCAAACAATTATATCCCAAGTATGAGGAGTCAACCATCTAACAATAACTTCATTTCAAGTGCAAGAGGCTAACTAACACCATGGAAGAAGGGGACATCTTCCATGTGGTAGCATCCTAGCATGGAGGAGGACAATGAAACTAGCCAAGTTGATGGGTTAAATCTTTTTCCTAAGTCTAACTTAGAAAATGTACATTAAATGTGTTATATTTTAATGTTGACTTAATGAGCACTTTTTTTAATGTTAAAAGTGAAATAATTTAAGTGATGGTCTTTTAATCTTGGCCATCCATCTCATTGAGAGAGTGAGAGTTGATCTCAACCCTTGATCTCTTTGGAGATAGGGTTTTTGCTTGCTCATTGAGACAAAAGGAAGTCGACTTGGTGGTTGGGCGCATTATTCACTCAAGAGAGGGCGATTTGTAGGAAGAGGAGCGAATTGCTTGAGGGTTTGCTAGAGAGAGATTGTGGCGGGGACAAAGGAAAGAATTTGCAGGTGGATCGACTAGCTTCCCCAACATTTGCAGAGGCCGAATCTTCAAATTTGAAGAGAGCCGTATAGGGTGACGTAGGCCGCCATACGATTTGCGCAGAGGTTGGTTTGATGGTTCGATTTGGCTTGGAGAGGGCCATACAGGTGCAGGGAAGGAAAATCGCTGGGGTTTCCTTAGCCTTTGATGTAAATCGATCTAAGATGTAAGATTTTTCCATATATGTTGCTGCATAATAAAATCCACAAAGTGAAGAACTGGTTTACCCACATTGGGTATTTCCAGGGGTTATTTTACCCAAAAATATTGGTGTTCTCATGTGATGTGATTGTTGTTATCTTCTACATTGTTCCTATAATTTATTTTTGCTGTGCATTGTTTAGTTTTTGTGAAGAAACCTAGCTGTAACCTAAGAAAGACAATTTCAGAAAATTATTTTGATGTGCTAAGTAAATTTCTGAGTGATATATTGTGAAGATTTCTGGTTCATCTTGCTGGGTTTTAGTGTATTCACATGGTATTAGAGCCGTCTTGTTGAAGTAACAACATCAAAGTATTGGGTTAAGGAGATTGATTTCAGATCTAATCACAAAATCAGTTTGTGAGACAGCGTAGGGTTTGGACAAAGACACTTTTAGAAATGGCCGTGACTTTGAGAGTTGAGGATAAACTCCAAGATGCTTAGAACTTCCCCACCTGGAAAGAGAGGGTTACCAAAATCTTGGATATCAATGATGTCCTTGAACATGTTGATGATAAGGCAACAACTTCTATGGATGTAGCTTTATTGGGAGCTTGGAAGAAGGGTGAAGCGAATGCAATGAGCATAATCCTTGATGGGGTAAAGGATTATATAATCCCACACCTTTTAGGGTGTTGAAATATTGTAACTGCAAAGAGTATTCTATTTATTTATTGAGTCATTATTCATTATATCAATCCCCTTTTGTGGATTGATCATGTTGGGCATTGTAATTGACCAAATCCCCTTTTGCGGATTGGTCAAACCCTAATTGTATTATGCAAATTAAGAAGTCGACCCCTAGGCCTAATTAAAGTGGTTTTAACCACTAAGAAGACAAGTCGGCCCTGCCCAGTGAAGATGTAGATTTTTAATGACTAAAATCAGCAAATTGAAATTCTGTCAAACACTTAGCAACCTAGAGATAGCTGTCTTCATAAATTTCATAAATGTAAAAACCCACATTCAGAAATTTCCGTAAGCAGAAATACACATTGCTAAGCAAAATATGCAGTGGAAAAACACAGTGGACAGTAACCCAATAACACTCAGAAATTTAGGCAAATGCCAGGGAAAACCCCAATGTGGGGAAACCCAATGAGAGAGAGAGATCTTATTATTATGCTTTAGGAAAGTACAAAACAGCAGCAAAACCACATTTCCAGCCAAGGAAAATACCTCACAACACCAAATCTGCCTCGTTTTCCATGCCAAAACCGTACTGCTGTACGACCACCTTCGTACCTCGTTTTTCGTGCCCACAGTAAGCTGTACGAACTGTTCCGTACGACCCAGAAACAGTGAACAAAACACTGAAATCCGCCTCGAAATCCATGTCCGAAGATGCCTCGATTTTCGTGCCAAATCCGTACGGACTGTACATAGTCGTACGGACTGTACAGATCCGTACAGTACGGCCTCCCACAGCAGAAAAAAAATTTCGGCCCAAAACTCTCAGAATTTTTTTCTCGGGATTCATGCCCTCCTTCCTTGGAAAACGTGCCCTCTTTGCTGCTCACTTTCCTCTCTCAAGCATGCTCAGAAAATCTCTCTAACTCTCCTCCCGATGTCCTCTCAACATGTCTTGCACACTACCCAATGCATTCTTTTATCATCTGAAAATGACATTTTCCCCCCCAAAGTGTCTTTTCACCTTCCCAACCCTAGATCCAAAGGACAAGATTAGATCTTGCCTTTTTCAAGATCAAGGGTCATGATCCATTCCCTCCAAAATGAATCGCTTGAAATATTAAAGTNCTAGATCCAAAGGCCAAGATTAGATCTTGCCTTTTTCATGATCAAGGGTCATGATCCATTCCCTCCAAAATGAATCACTTGAAATATTAAAGTGATTTCACTTTATTACATAAATGCTTTATGAAAATAAAGTCACTTTAAAAATAGAAGGTACACTTTATTAGAAAAAGTCACTTTAATAAAAGAACCACTTAAAACAACTTTATAAAAACTATTACAAAGTTAAGTGCTTCGTAGTGTAAACATTAAGGTAACATCCGCATACAAGACAAAACATGTGGAGTACCTCTCGAGCTAAAAACTAACACTCCCTCTTAGCGAGGGAGGTACTTCTGGTAGCACTACCAGAATCTGTCTCCATCTCAACAACTGCCATAGCTGCTCCCTCTGTACCAGAAGTCTCTGCTCCGTCTGAACATGAAGCCACTACTCCCACTGCACTGGAAGCCTCTGCTGCTACCTCTGCTGTACCACGAACTGAAGACATGCTCCTAGGAGACTGCACACTCTCCTGAGCATCCAACTGTGTCGACTCATGCCTGCTGAGTCCCTTGAGAGTCCCGGAACTGAGTGCCATGTATCAACTCTCTCTCCCGTGCTACCTGCCAACTCTCCGACATAGAATCTGAGTCCAGAAATCCACTGGATCCCAACATAGGTCTACCCAACAACCTGTACAAGTCCTCATACTTGACACCAAGCATTACTGCTGTGTCAGCAATTGCTCCCACAGGATACAAAAACACATGTCCACTGTTGAAAACAACTCCAAATCCACTCTCATCCAAAGCTGACACTGAGAGCAAATTAACTGTCAACTTTGGAACATAGAACACCTCGCCAACCTCTAGAAGACCTCCTGACTCTAGTTGGAATCTCATCCTTCCAACCCCCTTTATTGCATGTTGTGGGCCGGCTCCACAATTCACGCTACAGTTTGAGTCTATCTCTGTAAGATCGAGGAAAACTGACCTCAACCTGGTCATGTGCCGAGAAGCACCACAGTCCACAAACCAAGATTCAATGTCCTCGAACACTAGGCATCCATTGCCCACGGAACCAACCATGAGAGAGAACTCCTTCTCAAATCTCTGAGCAAACTCTGCAACTTTTGCTGAAGCTGACACCTCTGGTTCTGGTTTCTTTTTCTTCTTGTTCGAACATTGACTAGCATAATGGCCAGTCTTGTGACATGCAAAGCATTTCACCTTGCTCATGTCCTTATTCCCTTTACCACAAGAGCAACATTCTTGTCGTCTGCACCATCCAATGCCTTTTCTTGAGACCCCTTCCGGATCTCCTCCCGCGTAAAATCATCCCATAATCTGCTCCAGTCAGGGAGCTTCTCTCTCCCCACCACGCACTCGACGAAAACTTCCCACTCCTTGGTGAAGCCTTTGAGGGATATCCGCACCAACTCTGAGTCAGGAATGACTTCTCCAACAGCAACCAACTCGTCCTTCACCTGTGCAACTCGAGTGAGGTAGGTGGCCACACTCTCTCCTTCGACCATCCGAGCTCCATGGAGCTTGTCCTGGAGAGCCATTTTCTGGTTCTCGTTCTTAGCCTCATACAAGCCTTTCAGTGCAACCCACATTTCATTGGCTGTCTTCTTCTCAACCAAATGTGGAATAAGGTGGTCTCTGACCCCGTTTAAGATTATTCTCCGAGTCTTGGCTTCATTCACCTCATGAACATCAAGATCCGTGGGATCTGTAGGTACAGCTACAACTGTGTTCATGAACGACCACAATTTGTTCTCCTTGAGAACACTGCTGATTCTAACCTTCCACTGTAGGTAGTTGGAGACCCCCTCCAATCTATCTTCAAACCTGATGCTGGAAGTCATCTTTTTCCACCTGACAAAGAACCTTTTTCTGCCTTCTTCAAGCAAATGTACCAACAAATCACTTGTTGTCCCAAGTGCCAAAATTCTGCCCATTGAACTTCAGAGCACCTGCTCTGATACCATGTAGATTTTTAATGACTAAAATCAACAAACTGAAATTCTGTCAAACACTTAGCAACCTAGAGATAGTTGTCTTCATAAATTTCATAAATGTAAAAACCCACATTCAAAAATTTCCATAAGCAGAAATACACATTGCGAAGCAAAATATGCAGCGGAAAAACACGGTGGACAGTAACCCAATAACACTCAGAAATTTAGGCAAATGCCAGGGAAAACCCCAATGTGGAGAAACCCAACGAGAGAGAGAGGGATCTTATTATTATGCTTCAGGAAAGTACAAAACAGCATCAAAACCACATTTCCAGCCAAGGAAAATACCTCACAGCACCAAATCTGTCCCACAGAAATCTGCCTCGTTTTTCGTGCCAAAACCATATTGCTGTACGACCACCTTCGTATCTCGTTTTTCGTGCCCACAGTCAGCTGTATGGATTGTTCTGTACGGCCCAGAAACAGTGAACAGAAAACTGAAATCCACCTCGAAATCCGTGCCCGAAGCTGCCTTGATTTTCATGCCAAATACGTACGGACTGTATGGAATCGTACGGGCTGTACGGATCCGTACAGTACGACCTCCCACAGTAGAAAAAAAATTTCGGTCCAAAACGCACATAAATTTTTTCTCGAGATTCGTGCCCTCCTTCCTTGGAAAACGTGCCCTCTTTGCTACTCACTTTCCTCTCTCAAGCATGCTCAGAAAATATCCCTAACTCTCTTCCCGATGTTCTCTCAACATGTCTTGCACACTACCCAATGCATTCTTTTATAATCTGAAAATGACATTTTCTCCCCCAAAGTGTCTTTTCACTTTCCCAAC
>SNQJ01S0089882.1:19507-33103 GCA_010110895.2 Picea sitchensis | reverse complement strand
TTGATTATATGATGTAAATTGGACCAGCTTAGCTTGCTGCTGTCCACAATTTTCAGAATCTGATGTAAGATAATTAACGCAGAAAATGCAGAACTCGGACAAGGAAAAGTACCCCAAGAGTGCCTAAAAACACTTATAATGAAGATTCCATGGGCACTTTTGCTAGGGCAACGAATAATCAATGTAAAAACAGCCCAGCAATGAACTATTGCAAGTACAAATGTATAATAAACATGTAACTAGCTCAAACTCGCAAAAGGAAAGTGGTGAATCCCCCTAGGGTTTCAACAAAAATCTCCAAAATGTAAAATAACAGCTATGAAACACCTAGAAAATAAATTTCACCATTAGAGAGTGTTAGATATCCTCTATAAACAATCCACGAGTGAAAATATAGCTAGGGTAGGGTTAGAATTCACCTTTTAGGGTTAAACCCTAGCTTTAGAGTTTGACCAATTCTGATTCTCTTTGCTGCAATTTAATTTCCAAAATTGTAAACCTCTCAAATCGGCCCACAAAATGTTAGATAAAACCTTAAAGCACAAATGTGTTGGGCTACTTTTCCCTATTAGGGTTAAAAATCAACAATTTACCATAAACCCTTGGAAAAAATAGTCTAGAAAATGGAAATAAACCATTAATTTTACACTAAACAATAAAAATATATTTTTTGATGGTGTATCTTTTATATTTTTTTGTATTTTTATATTTTAAATGACATAAAGGAAAAGATTTGAGTTTTTAGGGTTATTGTGGTTGGTTGTTGGGAGTTAAGCTTAGTGCCTTGTCTCCACTTAGGGTTTATAGGGTCAAGAAGTATGCCCCTCTAAGAATTGGTCATTCATTGTTTATGGATTAGGCTGGGACACTAGTGCCTCAAGGCAGTAGTCCCTTGTCTAATCAAGACAAACCATGAAAACCAAGGCCCTACAAGAAGGATTTCCTCAAGGGAATAGTCTTCACCAACAAGATTAACAAAATATTGGAAAGAATACTTAAAACCCCTGCCAAGGAGTATAAAACTAATCAAGACAAGAGATAAGCACTTACCAAATTGTTTTAAGCAAGATGGAAGAGATATAGGGCCCTAACACCATGTGAGGTCCCACACTCGTGATTTTCATCACGAAAACTGGAATTTTCATCAGACATGTTAGAGACTTGTAGGATAGCACCAGCTGATTGCTTTATTGGTTTGGGGGGCTATTATGGGTGCATGTACTTTCCTTGGCACTTCACTTGTGGCTTGTCAGACCATGGCCAACCGTGGATGTCCAGTGTCTAGAGGAAAGTAGAAGCTTGCACACTCTTTGATCATGCCCCTGTAGCACATTATGGTTTCTAGTGATTGATTATCCATGCACAATGGTTGATATTAGAGTATTCTTTGTATGGTGTTAGTGTTGTGGTGACACATTTGATGTATTGTTTTATTACTAGGAGGGGTACTCCACATGGTCACCTTTCGATTATGATGTTCTAATCACCACAGACTAGGCTTAGACATGTTGTGGTATGATTTGGTGGTACAAGATGAGTTCTCTAGCACATGGGGTGTATTTTGCACATGGATTACACCTTGCTATGATCGACATTATGGTTTGGAGAACGCTTGGATTATGCACCCCTTTTCACATGGTTTCAAACATTTCAAGGGTGGTTTCAAACATTTCAAGGGTCATATTTGGTTTAGTCCTACTTGGTTTGGGCTTCCTTGTGTGAGTGCCCTAGCCTATTTGGGTTTCTTCACACATACATCACTTCATTATAGCATGGATTATCTATCTGATGGATTGCCCCTCTTGTTCACACATGATTAGGTTGTTCTGGCCCTTTCAACAACTAGTTTGACCCAGCTATTGTGAATTCACTAAAACCCAGCAAGATGAACCATAAATCTTCACAATATATCACTCAAAAATTTACTTAGCACATTAAAATGATTTTATGAAATTGTCTTTCTTAGGTTACAGCTAGGTTTCTTCACAAAAACTAAACAATGCACAGCAGAAATAAATTCTAGGAATAATGTAGAAGATAACAGCAATAACATCACATGAGAACACCAATATTTTTGGGTAAAATAACCCCTAGAAAAACCCAATGTGGGAAAACCAATTCTTCAATTTGTGGATTTTATTATGAAACAACAGATATGGAAAAATCTTACAAATCAGATCAATTTACATCAAAGGTTGAAGAAACCCCAGCGATTTTCCTTCCCTGCACCTGTACGGCCCTCTCCAAGCCAAATTGAACCCAGCAACACAAAATCGGCCCAGCAAACCAGCCTCTGTGCAAATCGTACAACGGCCTGCGTCACCTTTGGGTCACCTTGTACGACTCTCTTCAAATCTGAAGATTCGGCCTCTACAAATGTTGGGGAAGCTAATCGATACACCTGAAAATTATTTCCTCTGTCCCTACCACAATCTCTCTCCAGCAAACCCTCAAGCAATTCGCTCTTCTTCCTGCAAATCGCCCTCTCTCAAGTGAATAATGTGCTCAGCCACCAAGTCGACTTCCTTTTGTCTCAATGAGCAAGCAAAAACCCTATCTCCAAAGAGATCAAGGGCTAAGATCAACCCTCACTCTCTCAATGAGATGGATGGCCAAGATTAAAAGACCATCACTTAAATTATTCACTTTTAACTTTAGAAAAAGTGTTCATTAAGTCAACATTAAAATATACCACATTTAATGTACTTTTTCTAAGTTAGACTTAGGAAAAAGATTTAACCCATCAACTTGGCTAGTTTCATTGTCCCCCTCCATGCTAGGACGCTACCACATGGAAGAAGACCTTCTGAGTTACACTTCTCAATGCTCCCTCTTAACGAAGAAGGGATTCTGATCCAACTCCATCTGATCTCTGAACTTCATGAATTTTTATCTGCATAGTGCCTTGGTAAATATATCTACCATTTGATCATCTATTTGTATGTATTGGAGCCTCATAGCTCCCCTCTGCACACAATCTCGTATGAAGTGATAGCGGATGTCTATATGCTTGCTACGATCATGAAACACAGGATTCTCAGAAAGCCTGATGCAACTTTGATTATCACAATGTATCACAATAGCCTCTAACTCCTTACCGAACAGTCCCAAGAACAACTTCCTCAACCACAGTGCCTCACATGTTGCTAAACTAGATGCCATGTACTCTGCCTCAGCAGAGCTCAACGCCACTAATATTTGCTTCCTGCTGAACCAGGATATAATACTCGATCTAATGCTGAAGCAGCACCCTGAAGTGCTCTTTTTTTCCTTTGCACATCCTGCCCAATCAACATCTGTAAAACTTGCCAATCTCACTCCACCACCGCGTTCATACAACAATTTGTACTCCATTGTACCTCTCAAGTAGCGAAGCACACGCTTCGCAACTATCCAATGTACTCTCCGAGGGTCCACCATGAACTAACTCAAAGGGTTAACTGCAAAGCTAATATCTGGCCTAATGTTGACCAAATACATGAGCGATCCAATAAGTTGACAATAGATGGTGGGGTCTACTGTCTCAGAACTAGATACATCAATCTTCCTCCAGTTTGTCACTAGAGGTGTGGACATGTGCCTACAATCTGTCATCCTGAATCTACACAAGATCTTCGTTGTATACTTCCCCTGTCCTAAGAAGAAGCGCCCATCTGTTTGCCAAACCTCCAGACCAAGGAAGTAGTGCATCAAACCAAGGTCTTTCATCTCGAACTCTGTTGCAAGATTAGCCTTGCAGTCTACGATCAACGGCTCACCTCTAGTAAGAAAGAGATCATCAACATAAAGTACCAGTATGAGAGGCACCTCACCTGCTAGAAAATAGAGGTTCGGATCAACCTCGCTCCGCTGGAATCCCATCTCTCTCAAATAACTATCGATCCTCGAGTACCACGCTCGAGGTGCCTGCTTGAGCCCATACAAGGCTCATCTCAACTGGCAAACATGCGCATCCTTGTCTCCAACCTCGAAACCTTCAGGCTGTTCAATATAGACTTCTTCCTCAATAACTCCATTGAGGAAGGCAGTCTTCACGTCCATTTGATGAACACGCCAGCCCATCTTTGCTGCTAATGACATAACTGCTCAGATGGAGGAATATCTAGCCACTGGGGTGAAAGTCTCCTCATAGTCGACTCCCTCTTTCTGTGCAAACCCCTTGGCTACAAAGCACACCTTATACTTCTCCATGTTTCCATTTGTTGCATGCTCGACTTTATAGATCCATCTCAATCCAACCACCAGTTTGCCTTATGTCATGGGCACCACCTCCCATACATTGTTCTTCATGATAGAGGCATACTCCTCCATCATGGCCTCCTACCACACTCCATGCTATGTGGCCTGCTCATAAGTGGAAGGCTCGACATCTATAAGCTCTGTCATGAGTGCCATGTACCCAAATCTCTACGGTAGTTTACTTTGTCTAAAATATCTTTCTGGAGGTGCTACTTGTCTAGAATCACTAACTGTGGACCTGTACCACTTAAGTCATGGCCTAGGCTCAATCTTCTATGGAACAACCTTGTGTTGCTCATCCTCCTCACCAGTCTCCTGACTGTCCTATTCACTGGTCTCCCTCTCAACACTAGTACCTGTACCTATACCCTGTCCCTGTGACTCAGTACTCTGTACCTCCTCAATCTTCTGCCCTAAGTCCTGTCCCTGCTGGTCCTCTACTTGCGTTGGCATATCTCTAGATCTCCTCAAGGCTCGATCCTCCTCGAAGTGCACGTCCCTGCTTACCACAATCCTCCTACGCACTGGCACAAAGATATGGTAGGCCTTGGAGACCTCACTGTAACCAACCAATATCCCCTTCTCTCCTGTGGGGTCCAGCTTTGTCCTCTTCTCTGAAGAGGCATGAAAATAACAGACACTCCCAAAGATGCGAAGATGAGTCACATCTGGCCTAGTACCTGTATAAACCTCCTTGAGTGTTAATTTCCCCAGAATGGTATGGGGACTCATGTTTTGTATGTATATAGTTGTGCGACAGGCCTTTGCCCATAGAAACATCGATAACCCCTGATCATGTCATCGCACGAGCTACACCCACTATGGTCATGTTCTTTTGTTCTGCCACTCCATTCTGTTGCGGGTTGTAAGGAACTGTGAGCTCCTTCTTAATACCCTCAGGGGCACAATACTCCACGAACTCATTAGTGGTGTACTCACCCCCATTATCCGATCTAAGTACCCAGATCCTCCTACCAGACTGATTCTCCACTAGAGCTCTGAACTCCTTGAACCTATCAAAGACCTCATCCTTGGTCTTAAGGAAATATATCCAGGTCTTCCTGGAGTAGTCATCAATAAAGATCACATAGTAGTTGAAGCCACTAACTAACTGCACACTTATAAGACCACAAACATCCGAATGGATTAGATTGAAGATCCCCTTAGACCTATGCTCACTAGATGGAAATGCCTTGCGGGCATAGTTTCCTAATGTGAAACCCTTACAAGGGTCATGCTTCTCTGCTACAACCTTAGGCATTCCTGTAACTGCCTGTCTCAAATGACCCAATGCACCAAAATGCAAATGTGCCATCTGTTTATGCCACAACTCACCAAAATCAGTGTTGTTGCTGATCAATGCTTTCACTAGCTCAAAATGTTATATGTACACTTTCTCACTACGAACCCCAATCACCTTGTCCATCTTGGTTGTAGACCCCTTTGGTCTAATATACACCTTTCCTCCAAGTAAGGTAACCTCAAACCCTTTGTCCTCCAGGGTCGAAACTGATATGAGGTTCTTGGTAAGACCAGGAACATATAAAATGTCAGCAAAACGGAGTGGTTTACCCGACTCCCTCTAAAATGACACAGTGCCTATACCTTGTGCCTTATAGCGCGCATCATCTCCAAGCTCAATATGAAAATTCGCGCCTCCCTCCTGCAAGCTACTGAAGAACTCCTTGCACCCAGTCATATGACAAGAGGCGCCACTATCCACATACCAAACATCTGTGACAGTTGAGCTCAACATACACGCAATAAGGCAAAAATATTCCTCAAAAATCTTCACAAACTCCTCTACTCCTGCAAAGGCTGCCATCTGTGGCTTACTCTTTTTCTTTTCCAGACACTATGGGGCAAACTGTCCAAACTTGTGACACTAGAAACACTTGGAGAAGCCAATGTTTTTCTTCTTCCCTCCAGCTCCACTCCCGAAGCCCTTCTTATTAGACTTTCCTTTGCCTTTTCTTGCAAGAGCCAAAGCCTCCTCATCAACAACCTGAAACGTTGTAGACGATCCACTCGCCTAACCAAGAGGAATTTCTTCTTGCAAAAAATCATCCATAAGCGTTTCCAGTCAAGGAGCTTTTCTCGAGTTACAATCCCACGCACAGATGAGTCACGTGGCTTTGAAAATCCATTTAGGGCTATACGTACTAACTCGGAATCCTCTGTCTTTGAGCCAACTGCTCCAAGCTCATCCCTGATCAGTGTAAGACAATTGAGGTAAGGAATCACACCTTCACCCTTAGCCATCTTGGTACCTCATAGCCTTTCCTGAAGCACCATAATCATGTTTTCATTTTTACTCTGATAGAGGCTACCCAAAGCCGCCCACATGTCCTTAGCAGACGTTTTCCCTGTGTTAAGTTTTAAGCTATTATTAGTTTCTTTTCAATTTACTAGATAACAATAGCATAGGTAGGATCACTAAGAGAAACACAATCACAAAATACACAACATTTATCCTGGGAAACCCTCGTGGGGGAGAAAACCCAGCAAAAACTTCCTTCATATAGATAGCCAATACAATGCCAAGACAATAAACCAAAACACTAGAGAATATCCAACACTGAGCAATGCGCCTCTCTCTTCCTTCTTCTCCCAACTCCAGCTACCAAACTTGTGCACTTGATGAGCGAATGAGTGAATGAAATGATGAGGCATTGGCTTCCTTTATTTATACTGGCTGGAAGGTGCTGGAAAGGTGTCTCTTCACTGGGCAGGGCCGACTTCTCTTCATAGTGGTTAAAACCACTTTAATTAGGCCTGGGGGGCAACTTCTTAATTTGCATAATACAATTAGGGTTTGACCAATCCGCAAAAGGGGATTTGGTCAATTACAATGCCCGACATGATCAATCCACTAAAGGCGATTGATCTAATGAATAATGACTCAATAAATAAATAGAATACTCTTTGCAGTTACAATATTTCAACACTCCCCCTTAACAAGAAGGTTATTCTACAACATCATCACGAGAGAGAGAGGGCGGCGACATCAACAACATCTGGAACACTGACTGGTATATCTATAAATCATCGGAAGTTTTTCTCATCATCAATATCATCATCCACACCAAGGAGCTGGAATGGCATCATCATCATCTGCATCAACATGAATTAGTATAACACTAATACATCATCATCATCAATAACAACATGAGGTTGATACAACATCAACAACAACAACATCACAGCATGAAGGCTGGAGCATTATCAACATCAGCACTAAGCTGGAAATCTTCAGCATGAAGCTGGCATCTCATCAACATCAGCACTAAGTTAGAAATCTTCAGCACGAGGCTAGCATCTCAACAACTTCATCACAAAGCTGGAAATCTTTAGCATTAGGTTGGCATCACAACAACATCAGCAAGAAGCTGGAAATCTTCAACACTAGGCTGGCATCACAACAACATCAACACGAAGCTGGAAATCTCTAGCACGAGGCTGGCTGTTAGAATTAGGGAAGAAAACAGAAAAATACTTTCTTTTTAAAATTTTCTAATAGATAGAACAGCAAGAGCATAAAAAGCTAAGTCAAACTCAGAACAATACATAAATCTAAACTAAACAGTGATATTAAAGCATGCTAATCAGAGATCTAAATGAAAACAAAGCAAAAAAACTGAAAACAGCAACTTACCTCTTGATAATCTTACCTTTGTATAAAGGAGAAGAGCATAACACACATGAGAGATAATAAGCCACTGAAGTATGCTCAGATAAGTCTATGTGTCATGGATCTACCTCAAGGGTTAGATCTCTATCAAGAGAAATATAGGACAGTCAAGCCACCAAGGGGAAAACCTCTCACAAAGAACACTAAAACCCCACACAAGAAAAATCTGGCAGTAAAACCTCAGTTCCGGTCATACACATGGAAGGAGAAAGGGGAAGGCTGCCTAAGAAGAAGGTTTATCAACCCAGCAAGGGTGTCACAGCCTTCAAGGAACCAGATCTGCACAAGAAGGAGGTGGCGACAGTCTCATGTAAGGTTTCGTTGGCTTAAAAGGAGGGTCGGCTGGCAGCAGCAGTGATCAAAGATGAGGGCGGCAGCTCCAAGCACTTTGAAACAACAAACAAGAGAAGCCTCAACGCAGCAACCCTTAGCACAAAAAAAATACCTGGCAGCAGCAGTGAGAAAGGGACCTTCAACACATCAAAAGCACATGGTCCTGTCAACAATGAAGGGTGAACAGAACTAATGAAGAAGGGCCACAGCTCAAAGAGAAAGGAGCTAAGAACAGTCTGCCACACTTAGGAGAGAGGAGTGAGTGTAAGTGAGAGTGAAGGGGGAAGGGTTTGTATTTATACTTTTAGGCTAGGGCTAGGCTAATAAAAAATATAATTAAAAATAACATATTCAATTAATATAAATATTAATTTGATATGTTATAATTAAACATTAATTAATATTTTTCATATTTAGCCCTAAAACAAAAATAAAAACCCCAATCAAACTCAAGCTCAAAAACCAAGGGTGGGGGTTTAGGAGAGGTTTACTTAGAGGCAACATATGTCCATATAATTCTCAAGGTGACCAATTTAACTTTATCATCACTGCATATGGGATACATCCCTCATGTGGTCATGCCCATCTTCAAAATCTCTCCTAGGTCCTGTGGACCATCCTGGAAGAGCGAAAGAGGATCACACACCAACAAATCTTGGTATTACACCAAGATCTACCTAATCAAGGACCAGGTTGCCCCAAAAAATATATGGAGTTTTATCCACCAAGATACAAGACCAAGGATCAACCCATGCTTTAGGCATGGGTACCTTGGAACACATCTAGGGGCCCTAGACATATATAGGGACTTAAACTGGTCGATCCCAGACCAAGAACCCCAGTCATCTACTGGGGGCCCTCTCAAGGATCTTTACTACTTGGTCCCAGACCAAGAACCCCAGTTATCTACTGGGGGCCCTCACAAGGGTCTTTTGTCATGGCTCTAACTGCTTGGTCCTAGACCAAGAACCCCAGGAGTGTACTAGGGGTCCTAGTCCACAACTAGGGTCTTAAGCCATCCTCCAGGGATAATGGCTCTTACAGCGGCATTAAATTCAACACTGGCATCTCAACAACATCAGCACGAAGCTGGAAATCTTCGGCACTAGGTTGGCATCACAACAACATCAGCATGAAGCTAGAAATCTTCAGCACTAGGATAGCATCAACACTACTCCGCCTTTCAAGGGAGGTCCTTTCGGACTACACCAAGCTTGTCTCGAAAGTGCTTAAACTTTACATGAGATAGAGGCTTGGTCAACACATCAACAACCTGTTCATCTATGCCAACATAATGGAGCTTTATAACTCCTCTTTGCATCATATCATGAAGGAAGTGATACTAGACCTCTATGTGCTTCGACTCATCATGGAACACATCATTTTTATACAACTTTGGTTGTCACATGGGATCACGGTGGCTTCCATCTCCATATCAAATAGATCCGTCAACAACATCCAAAGCCATATGGCTTCACAACTGGCAAAACATGTTGCAATATATTCTGCTTCTGTCGTGCTGGGAGCAATACTGGATTGCTTCCTACTCTGCCATGAAGTCATGGTTAATCCCAGACTGAAACAACATCCTGAAGTGCTCTTTCTATCAAAAACACTTCCAACTCAATCTGAATCAGTATATCCATACAATCTGAAGTCATGATCTTTAGTATAGCAAAGACCAAAATCCAACGTATCCTTAAGGTACCTCATCACATGTTTTGCAGCTACAAGGTGAACACGTCTGGGCTCTACCAGATACTGACTCAAAGGTGTTCACAGCAAAACATATATCTGGTGTGGTATTCGTCAGATACATCAACAAACCAATAATTTGTCTATACAGAGTAGCATCAACCAATTCTGACGAGGTATCTACCAGGAACTTCAACTTCGTTTCCATGGGTGTGTTCATGGATTTGCACTCCAACATATCAAACCTCGTTAGTATTTCTACTGCATATTTCCCTTGGTTAAGGAAGATCTTCTCTGGGCTCTACCAAACTTCAAGGCCTAAGAGATAATGCATTAGGTCTTTCATCAAACTCTGTAGCGAGCTTCTTCTACAATATGTGATGAGCTTTTCTTCATCTTGTCAAGAATACATAATCTACATATAGTAGAAACAATATAATTGGCTCATTATTCATAACCTTGAAGTAAAGGTTAGAATCAGTTTTACTCTTGGTAAAGCCCAAACTCTTCAGAAAACTATCAATCCTGCCACACCATGCTCTTGGAGTTTGCTTCAATTTGCAGACATGAGTCTTTTTGTCTTCAACTTCAAATCAAATTTTCAAATCACTTTGTATCAATCTGGTATACTTGCTCAGCTGCAACTCAATCTACACAATCATGTGCTAGCTCTATGTGCTTTCTGCAAAGCACTATCTGTCTTACTGCTTGAGAGTATGTCCTCTCCTCTTTGTGCAACTATTCCTTTTGGAACTACGACTACACCGACTGCCACTTAATTTTAAATATGGGGATTGCTCCCCTTGCATCTCATACTATATATGAATCATGGTTGTTCTGGTTGTCTTCATGAATGCTGGAACTATTTCTTTAATTTACTGGAGTAAGTGTCTCGTCATAGTCTTCTCCCTCTTGCTGGGAGAATCCTCTGGACACACATCAAGCGTTGTACATCTACAACATGCTTGATCTATTAAATCAATCTTGGAAGTCAATACTGACTTCTCACGGAAAAATCCATATTCTAGTCTTTCTGACTGGCTTCCTTCTCTGTCACTGAAACAAGGGAATCTTCCCAGGAGATTTCATATCTCCTAGAAGTTTATGAAGCTACAATCTAGTCTTCTCATGGCATCTGTCTCCCAATCCTGGAGGTTGTCTCTTCATCTGATCCTTTTTGAGATCAGGCTTACTCTCGATTTCCTCTGAGTCTACAAGGACTTCATCATCTCTTATGGGGTATACTTGGTGTTGAATACCAAGTCTAAATATGAAAGGTTGAGTCAGACTTCAAACGAGTTTTGCTTCCCGTCAAGGTGGCTTCATTATCCTTTGACCAAGTCTTTTGTGAGTTCTTGTTCTAATGTTTGGCCATCTTTGGAGCCTTCTGCTCCTTACAATCAATCTCCATATGAGATACTCTGGATCTCAAAAATAGCTTCTTCTTCATTTTCTTTGGTACATGGATGTATACCGTCATGTACACGACTTGGGTAGTCTGCTTCATGTCTTAACTAATTTGTTGTCTTCTGCAACCTTCACTATAGCTTCCTTAGGGTTATCACCTGTGACCTAAACCAAGGTCAACAAAACAACAGGCAAGAATAATACTCTTTTGATAATAGTAATAAAACAATAGCACGAATAATCGTCACAGTAGCTTCTTTAGAGCTATCACTTGTGACCTACCTGAAACAAAGATCAAAAGTAAGAAATACAATACGAAACGAGATCAATACCCTTCTAGTGTTGTGATCAAACTTCATCCATGGTAACCTGGAACCAACACAAGAAGTTTCTCCTAGAGGAGATGTTGGTTGTATCTGGTAAANGTTGAAGTGGCATCATCATTATCATCTTCAGCAAGAAGTTGAAGTGGCATCATCATTATCTGCATCAACATGGATTAGTATAACACTAATACATCATCATCATCAATAACCGCGCGAGGCTGGAGCATCAACAACATCAGCACGAAGCTAGCATCTCATCAACATCAGCACGAGGCCAGCATCTCAACAACATCAACACGAAGCTGGAAATCTTCAACATGAGGCTGGCATCTCAACAACATCAGCATGAAGCTGGAAATCTTCAGCATGAAGCTGGAAATCTTCAGCACGAGGCTGGCATCTCAACAACATCAGCAAGAAGCTGGAAATCTTCAGCACGAGGCTTGCATCACAACAACATCAGCACGAAGCTGGAAATCTTCAGCACTAGGCTGGCATCAACACTACTCCCCCTTTCGAGGGAGGTCCTTTCGGACTACACCAAGCTTGTCTCGAAAGTGCTTAAACTTTACATGAGATAGAGGCTTGGTCAACACATCAGCAACCTATTCATCCGTGCCAACATAATGGAGCTTTATAACTCCTCTTTACATCATATCATGAAGGAAGTGATACTGGACCTCTATGTGCTTCAACTCATCATGGAACATATCATTTTTATACAACTTTGGTTATCACATAGGATCACGGTGGCTTCCGTATCCATATCAAATAGATCCGTCAACAACATCCAAAGCCATATGGCTTCACAACTGGCAGAACATGTTGCAATATATTCTAATTCTATCGTGCTGGGAGCAATACTAGATTGCTTCCTACTCTGCCATGAAGTCATGGTTGATCCCAGACTGAAACAACATCCTGAAGTGCTCTTTCTATCAGAAACACTTCCAGCTCAATCTGAATCAGTATATCCATACAATTTGAAGTCATGATCTCTAGTATAGCAAAGATCAAAATCCAACGTATCCTTAAGGTATCTCATCACATGTTTTGCAGCTACAAGGTGAACACGTCTGGGCTCTACCAGATACTGACTCAAAGGTGTTCATAGCAAAACATATATCTGGCCTGGTATTCGTCAGATACATCAACGAACCAATAATCTGTCTATACAGAGTAGCATCAACCAATTCTGACGAGGCATCTACCAGGAACTTCAACTTCGTTTCGATGGGTGTGCTCATGGATTTGCACTCCAACATATCAAACCTCGTTAGTATTTCTACTGCATACTTCCCTTGGTTAAGGGAGATCTTCTCTGGGCTCTACCAAACTTCAAGGCCTAAGAGATAATGCATTAGGTCTTTTATCAAACTCTGTAGCAAGCTTCTTCTACAATATGTGATAAGCTTTTCTTCATCTTGTCAAGAATACATAATCTACATATAGTAGAAACAATATAATTGGCTCATTATTCATAACCTTGAAGTAAAGGTTAGAATCAATTTTACTCTTGGTAAAGCCCAAACTCTTCAGAAAACTATCAATCCTACCACACCAAGCTCTTGGAGTTTTCTTCAATTTGCAAACGTGAGTCTTTTTGTCTTCAACTTCAAATCAAATTTTCAAATCACTCTGTATCAATCTGGTATACTTGCTCAGTTGCAACTCAACCTACACAATCATGTGCTAGCTCTATGTGCTTTCTGCAAAGCACTATCTGTCTTACTGCTTGAGAGTATGTCCTCTCCTCTTTGTGCAACTGTTCCTTCTAATGTCCCCCACCTCTTGATAAAGAGGTATTGAAGAGACTCAGTGGCTTAGGCATCCCCACTAGGCCATAGTCTCACACTAAGGGGAAAGGTCAACTAGACTAAGGTTATATTCTTAAGTTGACTTGAG
>SNQJ01S0089881.1:0-19103 GCA_010110895.2 Picea sitchensis | reverse complement strand
TCTTAATCTACTTTATAGAGACCAGTTGTTGTATATTCTTATGAAAACATTAGTGCATCCAGAGATCTTATTACGAATTTCTTCATTCATCAGATGTCTATTAAGCAGTGATTCAGTGCAGTAATAACCAAATAAACTAACACTGATGAATAGGACACATGAACACCAGAATTTAAGGTGGAAACCCAAATCGGGAGAAAACCACCGCTGTTGTTGTCTTTGTCTTCAATGATTATTATTAAGAAAACATTCTACAACAATGTACTAGTGCAGAATCATATTAGTACGCAGGATTCTACTTGCTGAAGGCTACAACCTTCTCTCGTTTACCAGCCTTTCCTGGAAGGGAGCTTCAACCCCCTGACGATAGCCCCAGTTTCTACTAGTATATGGCTACTACTGAAGGGTTTAACCCTCATACTCACTGCTGACCACGTTTCATTAATTTTCACACTGGATCAGGCAGTTTGATCTAGTAGTTATGACAGTAACTGAAATTATCTCAAGAGTAAACACAGATCTGCAGACTGCCAGGCAGTTATCAAAAAGACACACATTAAACAAGTCAATAAACCTGGAGATGATGCCTCTGCTCTCATGGTTGCTGAACCCACAGCTGAGATCTCTCTGTCAATGTAGATTTGTCGCCCAACTTCCACCAGGAGGTTCCTCTTTCCTCAAACCTTCCATGCAGCCTGCACAGATGACCTCACCCACCAGTAGATATCCCTACTGTCAGAAAATGGCCTCTGCGTCCTCCAAAAGGACCTCTGGGACCTATCATCGTCCTCCTTTTCCTCTACCAAATCCCCTGTAGGAAGAGCATCGACCCCTTCTTAAGCCCATTGGTCCAGGACTCGTTCAATGCTCATTGGGTCCCATATTTATTGCTCAGAGGAAATTGGGCCCCTCTTTTTTTTTTTTGAAATTTGAATTAAACCTATGCGTGCATTTTTTAATCGAGTTTCGACATTCCATATGCTAGCCCCTTCCAGCTACACAATGGTCCATGTGACCTACTTTCGTGTGACCTTGGTCTTATCACTCCATCGGAGTTTTGGCACTTGCAAAGACAAAATGTTTATGTCCACGAGATTCGTGATTTCCCGATTCACGATGCGCTTCAGCCCTCCTGACTGAGCCCTGGTCCATGTGACCATTACCCATGACCTCAACCTAACCCCATCGGGGCTACATGGTTTGTGATGCATCAATGCATTCACCCACGTGATTCCCGATCGTCCAATCCCTGATTCTTCATTGAAGGAAATCAATGGTCCAGATGCGATCTTGACTCAACGGTTGTGATTGAATCGAAATATCGCGTTTTGCGATTTGGGGGTTTTTGTTGCAGTGTGTTCTTTTCTTTTTGAATTCACGATCCCCAAAATTTCGATACGAGATGTAATCAACGATCTTGATCCTTTCTGGATTTGACGGTCCAGATTCAATCAAGATTTCTTTCATCGATATTTCACAATGCGCAAATCCCTTGTCACTGGGATCTCCAATTTCCCGACGGCGCCTGATCCTTTGCCATGCATCCTTCTAGATGGATGGTTGTGATCTTTCTTGGTGGCCCACACACTATCTTTCGTATCGGGAAATCACATTTCACAATTTTGGGATTTCTGATGCACTTGTTGACGGGAGTCGCGAAACCCCGATTCTCGATTCTTCGATACGGGCTGTGATCAATGGTCCAGAACATTTCTTATCCAATGGCTGTGATTACATCGCGAAATCGCATATCATGATTTCAGAGATCTTGATTTCAAGATATTTTGGCATTACAAAGTGCCGATCCCCGATACTCTGCTGATGTCACACATGGTTTGACATGTGTTAAATACTGCCACGTGTCACTCTGATTCGTGACTTACCTGTGCCTGAATTGTTGAATCTTCCTACCACCTGTCATTACCTGGTTGTGCCACTGTCATTACCTGGTTGTGCCATGTGTCCCTAGATAACGTGGACTGCTTTCGTGAATAAGATCGACGGTCTAGATCTCATGTTGATCTGACGGTGCAGATTCAGTTGGGATTTCGCATATCGCGAAATTGAGATTTTCGTTGCATTGTTTTCTTTGCATATTGAAACCCCGATCCCCGAAACTTTGATGAAGCCTCCTGTCTACAAGTGGATGGTCCCGATCTCTGCTTGATTTAATGGCTGCGATCACATCACGAAATCACATATCGCGATTTCAGAGTTTTCGATGTCAAGTGGATTGGACATAAACTCCCGATCCCCGAATCTCCAATGACTTATCTCCCTCGCAACTTCTGCAGATCTGATGGTTGTCGGCCTTTCGGGAAATTTGAATGGAATCCAACAGTCACTGAATCTCTGTCTTCCTTCTTCTCTGTAAGCTCTTGCTGCGCGTGTTTTCTTCAATGTTGTAGCTCCTGAGCTCTTACATCCGAATCCCCAAGGGGTTTTATCCTTCATATCCTGCCATCTCCACTGTTGCCATCAATGACAACAACCATCAACACACATTCATTGCTTGTTCAATATTTTCCAACATCATAGAGATATTCTAGTTCCTATCAACAGGAATGGCACCTAGTGAGTACACAATTCCGTAGAAGAAACAACTAGTAGTGTGCGCTACAGATTTCTCACTTATAGCCGGACATATATACAATATGGGATTGGATGAGATATTGAGAAGGTGTGTTATGGAGGTAGAACGACTACTGATCCTCGCAGAAGCTCATGAAGGCATTGCAGGAGGACATTATGCAGGGAAATCAACTCCGTAGAAGGTTCTTAGAGTTGGCCTTTGGTGGCCTACCTTACACAGAGATGCTAAAGACTATGCCAGAGCTTGTGATGTATGCCAAAGAGTCAGGAAACCATACAGAAGAGACGATATGCCATTGGCACCACAAATGGCCCTACAAGAATTTGAGAAATGGGCCATTGACTTTGTTGGATCTATAAACCCACCAAGAAAGCGTACATGAACAAGGTACATAATTACAACAATATAGTACTTGACCAGATGGGCTGAAGCAAGAGTAGTTAAGGACTGTAGTGCAACTACAGCTGCACGCTTCATATTTGAGGACATCATAACCAGGTTTGGATGCCCAAAGATCCGTATGAGTGATCAAGGTACACATTTCATCAATAAGACAATTGCATCTCTGACTGAAGAATTTGCAGCCCACCATCAGAAGAGCACACCATACCATCCACAAGCAAATGGGACAGTTGAAGCATTCAACAAGATTTTGGAAACAACACTAACCAAGATTTATTGTGTGAACATATATGATTGGGATTTAGGAGTACCAAGAGTGTTATGCGCCTATAGAACCACTTGCAAGAAGTTGACAATGTAGACCCCCTTCAAGTTGGTATATGGTCTTGAAGCTGTTGTTCCAATGGAATATTTAGTACCAAGCCTAAGAATTGATTCCTTTATAGATATGGATGAACTTGGCACTGTTCAAGAGATGCTTGCACAGTTGGTTGAATTGGAAGAAGATAGATTCATTGCAGGATTCCATCAGCAGGTTCTGAAGGAAAGAGAGAAGGCCTATCATGATATGAAAATCAAGAAGAAGGCATTAAGGCAAGGAGACCTAGTGCTGGTCTATGACAACAAGTTCATAAAACATAATGGGAAGTACAAAACGCATTGGCTAGGGCCATATGAGATCATTTATTTTACAGAAGGAGTAGCTGCGCAACTGAAAACGTTGAATGGAGAATGGAAGGAAGGATTAGTGAATGGGAGCCAACTGAAGTTGTACTATGACGACCAACTGCCTCGCAGCTCTTAGTGAAAGAATGAAGAAAAGGGTCTAGGTACTAGGTGTAGTTGAAACTAGGTACCATATACATAAAAGATAGTCTGCACAAGGGAGGAAAAGGAGGCATCAAGCAGAAAGCAGAGATTGCACTGTGCAATCTGGAGTCAAAGTAAAATAAGAAGCTCAAATATGAAGTGCCTCAGGATGCGTCACAGGTCAGTGTTGGGGGCCTGTTGGCCCTTGGTTATGGGAGCAAGCGAAGATCAAGGAAGAAAAGGGAGAAAGTGAGATTTGTGGATGACACAGTGGTTGATATTGGGTCGAAGTGAGCAAAAGAGAAGAAAAGATGGAGCGAAGCTCGAAAAAAAAAGTCGTTGGAAGAGGAGATCGAGGACAACAGATAAGAAAGGAAGAAGGACCATGAACAACTCAATAAGAGAAAAAATCTATCGATGGATGCTTTGGAGCACCACACAAAAAGGAAGAAAAGATAGGTTGGCGAAGCCCTGAAAATATGGGTGAAGTTGACCTGGGGTTTTAGACACCTAGGGTTTTGGTATCTAGGGTTTTGGACACCTAGGTTTTGGCCTAAGGATGTCGGTGAGCTATTGTAATGTATAAATAGAGGTCTAAAGAGCCTAGGTTGGGTTGGTACTTTGGGTTGGTAAGATAATGTTATTATTGTTGCTACTGGTATCGAGTGGTTGAGAGAGGAGTATTGTATGAGAGAGAAGTATTGAGTACAAGATCCTTCTGGATTGTAATATATTTAGTTGGGTGTGAAGATCAACCCTGCAGCTGGGTGTGCAGGGAGGGGAGAGAAATAGAGGAGAAGAGAAGATCTGCTAGCTAAGAGCATAGATAAGAAATGTATGCTTTACCCAAATATAATATAGCACAGTTCTGTGGATGTAGCCCTAGAGAGAGGGTGAACCATGTATATTTTGTGTTGTGTGTGATTGATCATCTGTCTCTATCATTGATAGACTGTGATTGCATTACTAGTTTAGATCTGATGAGTAGATGTGCAGGATAGATCTAAGTTGATAAGTGATATATGAATGCTGTGCTATTCTTGTGATAGATCCACTTGATATTCCCCTTGGTTGTAGACATCTTTGTCCTGCAACCCCCCCATAATTGCTTTGGGAGAGACTGCATCTGCTTCGTAGGTTTTGTCGAAAGGGCGAGTAGTTAGAGCTTGTTGGTGCGCTCTTGGAGCTGAACCCTGGGTCTACCCCAGTGCCAATAGTTTCTATTTAGTTTTGATCATATACATATATATATAATTGACCCAAAACATCAACCAAATATTGCTTATTCAACAATATTGATATAATGAATTACTATGTTGTAATTTACAATCTACATGCATACTGTATACATATCTAAATATAAATGATATAATGAATTTCAATATACAAATTCTATCCAATTCATAAGAGTCTATCTATAGGTTTGTTGATCAATATTCATTGATCAATGTTTGTTTTCTTTGGTCTATACTTAGTCATTTTGTGTTTCTCTTTTATATCCCATACTTAGTCATTCTTTTTAAAATGCAGGTTGCAGGAAGAATATCAATCAACCCACAATCCTATAGGTCCACAGGTTTGCAAGTCTGCAAGTCAACAAGTACCAAACTTTGTTTCTTTTTCATTTTTCACCACTCCACAACCCCAAAACTCATCCATTTATTTAGTTGCAAGATTCATGTTGTGGAGGTCCAAGACATTCCCATCCCGCAATCCCACAAACCCACAACACCCCAATAGCGCTCCCCACTTTGACATCACTCATAATGAGCTGCTTTCGATACTTGACCGATTTTGTTGATTGCAGATGCAAGAGTATTTTCTTCATCTCCACCTTTCTCTCCCTACCCCACATCCCACATTTCCGCGTCCTCCAAAAAGGACCTTCATGTTACTCATTTTTCACTCCCATAAACTATTTCACATTATCACAACACGATATCACCTTCCCCTATGACATTTATTTCCCCATTGCCACAACAACTGTCACTTGTATGAATTGAATACCATGATTAAGTGTTGCGATTTTCATAAAATATCCACCTTAAATATTAAATCAAACCATGCAATTGAAAACTTCAAACTAAGAGCTACAACATTTGATAGCAAGGGAATACATGGTAAATTAAATAAGGAATTAAATCCCCACTATAAAAATATTGTATTGACAAAAGTGCCACCTATTCACGCAAAATAACCTTTGCCAAATATGTCAAGTAAGAGGAAAGAGCTATATTGCGGGGATACTATCAACACCTTGGGATAAGAACACCACTAGTTTCAATAGTAAGAAGCCTTCAAATGGTGCTCAAATCTTCCAACTCTGGAAAAGAAGTTGAACAAAGTTTGGACCTCCAGTATTGCATTAGCTGGATGTGTTCCAAAAGTATTTGATTTCAAAGAATTAGTTCTCTGGTGCACTGATAAATTTGATAGTGAGAGAAGAGTAATCTAGATACAGGGAAATTCACCAATATCTTTGGAACCTTCAGTTTTCAAAAGAATGTTGAGACTGCCAGATCTCACTTTGACATTCAAGAGCTTTGAAACTGATGACTTTCAAAGGACAAAAATGACAGAATGAAACTCTTGGAAATATTTCTTGTAAATATGATTAGTGATTCTAGAAATTATACACAAATTGAGGTATGTTCTTTTAAATACCCATACAAAGAATTTGCATGGATGTTCACTAGGATCATTGGATAGGATTCCACAAACCTTGTTCCAAAATATATTGTATTTATTTTATATCATTTCATTATTGATGTTTCTATATTTAATTGGACCTAAATCATTTCGAACAAAACTTTTTGTTCAAGTTGGGAAGTATAAGGAAAACTAGGAAATTCTACATGATGTCTTATCTGTAAGTTTTAAACCCGTGAAGTAAAGCAATGCATATAGATTCTTAAGCAAGGCAGAAATTAATTAATGGCTCATACATAAAGTATACAAAGATTTTATACCGGAAACCCTCAACCGGGAAAACCTTTCTTATTTTCATTATAGCAAATTTCACCATTCACCATATAATATATACAATGTTTTTAGGTATTCCGTAGATACCAAAACCACAGTTGTCGTATTTGACACGCCCACACACACACACACACATGAAAAGAATATAACACATACCCAACATTATCTAGTCTATGCTATAGTCTACTGCCACATTTTTGAGGACCTACCCCGACCCATGAATATAGAATTAAAAAATGATCCAGTTTCATTCTAGTATCCAACGTTATGGAAGCACAATGATCCATACAATTTTTATGAAGTAAAAAACACCTTCTTGTCCTCTTTCAAAAAGTTGATTCACAGTCCCGCCATGTCCATATTGTTAGTAGAAGCTGCATCCTTTATGTCATAGAAATGAATTTTTGAGACTATGGAGGATTTTAGTTTTATCAGACTTTATGGATTTAAGGGGAAACCCTATTTGCTGCTTTTCTATGTTTCCAACAAACTCTTAACTATCAAAGTGTGTAGACAATACAAGTATTGGGCTCACTTTTTTAATGAAAAAGAAAAAAAAGTGATTCATCCCATTTTTGTGAAAATTGGAGAAATTTCTGTAAAGAACATTTCTCACTTGGATGAATTCACCACTCATATTGATCAAATTCAAGTTAAATAAAGTTCATGCAATTCATGGTTTTGACCCTAATAATTTATTTTCAACACACATGTTTACAATTGGGTATGGCTCATCATTTAATAATCCTATTCAATTGGAAGAAGGAGGGGGAGACAATTGAAACCCTCCAGAAGTCTCGCTTGAAACAAGCCTGTAATACATTAACACATTGGCTAGCACCAATGACCATTATAAGAAATGGGGGAAATACAATAGGTAGAAAACCAGGATCACCCAATGTGTCGAAAAAGAGTTCTTATGCTTCAATGAGAGGAAAACCTTGTGACAATAGTCAAGAACAGAGGAAATATTCTATGGGAGCTTTAGATGATGGAGGAGATAAAGACCCTTCCAAAAGGGTAATTGAAGAAACACACATTGTTCCCATGTATGTAAAAATAAAAAGAGAATTTCAGACAGAAGGCCAGGAGGTACCTGCAAATGAAATTATCCCCAAAGATATGGAAGTTGACTACATAATAAAAGAACCTAGCTAGGATCAACATAGAATGATTGAGAGCAGAATTATAGCTGAAGAATTAGCTTCTCAAGAGATAGAAGTATTTGAGGAGGAATTTATCACCTTGCACAACACAACCTACAACAAAAATCCTAAGAAGTTGTTAATTCAAAAAGTAAATTTGAAAAATAAAAAGGATTATGAAAAGTGGAAATTAGAGATTGATTTTCAAGGGGTAAAACCCTTGAAATTCATGGAGTTTCATGAAGAAACCAATGAAACTTCAACGTTTTCCATTTATGAGATAAAGAAGGAAAACCCAATCCTAAAAGAAAAAGTGAAAGAATTGGAAAACACTTTGCTTCCAAGACCCTTGTTTGTCGATCCCATTGTTGCTATATAGCCATTGCATAGTCTAGAGGATGTACCAGAAACAAGCTCCAAATTAAAAGGTTCATAAATCTTATTGACGCCTGTTAGGATATATATTTGAGATATTATTAAAAAAATAATAAATTTGATCCTTGAAATATGGGAGTTAGCAAAAAGTTCAACTACTTTCTCAACAAGGGTCTTACATTTTAAAAAGTATCATATAAAGGACCTAGAAAATGATGAAAGTTTTTATAAAGAATTTGTGGGTACATTTTCGACAAAGGTCTTAAGTTTAAATGATAGTCATAGAAGAGAGAATACATGATTTTTGGTTAAAGATAATTGAATGTTTGTAGGAAATGCTTTTTGAATGTGACATTATCATTTTTTTTTTACTTGGAATAGAGCTTGGGGAAACCCATCGAGCAGTTCCCCTCATTTTGAGGATGGAATGTGGCATCATCAATACAAAAAGAGGTGATCTATTTATAAATCTTGTTTATCTAACCAAAGAGCTAGAGATCCCACATTTAATCATGGATTCAATACTCCTATCAAAAGAGAAATTACAAGAATGACTGGATGCCCTAAATATTTCACGGGCCAATGAGTTTAGCGACTCAATTGATTATTCTGAAGAAGAAGTGGATAAGTGGATAATCTAGTATGTAAATAAAAATGAATATATTGAAGACATGCTTCACCCATTGATATTTGATCTTAAAGATCCGAAAAATGAATTGTTCAAAACCAAGACTAGGAAATAAATAATGATTTCTTCAATGAAGAAGTATATTGAACATTGGTTAAGGAAGGCCTTGGTTAAGATACCTAAAACAAATCAACAAGAAGTCGGTAACATCGTTAAACCAACTCCAACCCAAAATCCTATAAATGAGACATAAAAAAGAAGATAATGTTCCTATGATCTTCCATCATAGTAAGTCAAGTAGTCATTTTGTTAGGCTTTCAACTTTCTTTATTTCTCAATTAGTAGTCATCCAACCTTTCTTTTCATGATCTGTGAATATTGAAGGTCGATTCCTAACTATCTTTTGCTCTCTTCTTCTAGGTATTTTCATTTATCGGTCAATGGGAGCCCCATCCCAGTCCGTTTAGGGAAAACACATTTACTTTCAATTGTTATAAACTTTTACAAACATCTATTATTTTTTTGAGGTTCCCAGAGAACTATTCAGGACATTACATTAGTGAGTTCTCATACTTCCAATTTTAAGCATGATATTTCAAATGTGTGTGTAACAAAATATTTTTTAGTCTTAATTGAATGATAATTTAAAGTTATCTGCCATATGTGGTCCTCATATTTCCCTTCTGCTAAATGATGTGTTCTACTTTACTTTACACTATAATGGAAATGTCATTGTGTGAGACTACTTATTCTCTTGGTTTATAATCTTGTATCAAATCGTGAATATTTATTTTCTAGGAGATGCATGGTCCTTTCACAAATATTCTATGCATGTGAATATTGGCTTCAAGAATAAGTCTGGTCCTCTCTCATGCACTTTTATATTCTTGAATTTTATTAAAACAAGGAAATGTACCACCTCTCTAAAAATGCAAGGGAATTTGTCCTCATGATGTTATTTTAAAGACCTTAAACAATCTTTTAGATCAACAAGGTCATAATATTTTTGTGGCTACAACTTCCTTCAATTGATAAGCTTTCGAAGGAAGGATTGACACTTCCAGTGTGTTCTCTTCATATTTGGTCCAACTTGGGGGAACGAGATTCTATATATAGAGATCCACTTTTTTGATATTGTTCGAGTTAATGATATAGATGGTTTTTTTTTGTTTTGTTTTACTGAATCATTGATATGAATATTTAATGTGATCCAAAGTAAACATTAGTAGAAGTAAGAGGGGATTTGTTCAGTTGTTTATCTCTTTAGAAAAGTAATTTCAGTTACATACGGAGGATCCAAAAGGCTAGATATAACATGGTTTTAAGTGCGGTGCACCCAAAGACAACGTTTTTATGAAATAAAAAAGTAATTTTTTTCCATAGAAGAAAAAAAGGTCATATTATTTTTGCTTTAAAACAATTCCTATGAGCATAATTGCTATCACCATTCTCACAATGTTGCTATTATTAATCAAAATTTATAGTAGATGAAAAATAATATCCTAAGGTGATTTAGGTATAATTGTATCCCAATCCAAACAATTGGTTACAATATATCAAAATCATCAATCATGATTTCATGAATTCAAATTTGATCTACAAAACCAATATTAATACAATCTAATGAAAATTAATTATCATACATAAATCCTCAATCCATGGTTACGRCTGATCATACAAGTATGTATGAAATTAAGGATTTAGAKGAATATATATTGAAGTATGTATTATATATAATATTGAACTATGGCAAGGCCAAATACTTCCACATTATCATGAATTCAAATTTGATCTACAAAACCAATATTAATACAATCTAATGAAAATTAATTCACATACATAAATCCTCAATCCATGGTTACGGCTGATCATACAAGTATGTATGAAATTAAGGATTTAGAGGAATGCATATTGAACTATGTATTATATAAAATCTTGACCTATGGCAAGGCCGAATACTTCCACATTAACAAACAAAAGTTAAAAAAAATACAAACATTGTGTAATAAATATGTATAGTCGGTTTGTAGATAAGTTTGAGTTATTTTGATTTGCAAACAAGGTTAAAAACAACTCTTAAAATATAAAATCATATCATTTACATGTAAGGTCGGCCTAGTCTCCTTAGGTATGCACACATAATCCAAATGTATATGGTGTAGTTTAAATTATATAATCAGCCTATAAATAAGGTTGATATGCCTCATGTGTGCACACATGAATCCATATGTATATGTATTTGACACTATTTTAATTATATACTCAACCTGTAATAAGGATGAGTTCACTAAATTATGTGCATGTTAGAGAAATACTTGCCTCACCCTATGCAATCTTGCAAAGACGACCTTACTCCATTTCCCTATCCAGACTTACTTTCCCTAATTGATGAATCCAGAGACAAAAATAAATATTTTTCCACTTGTACGCACCTTGCAATCTATACAACAAGTGTATACGCAGGTTGCTCCACTACAACCCCCGTACATCAGGATTTGTGCAAGAAAATCAAAATTAAATGTTAGTTTTCCATGTCACGGCAGGAGATCTCTTATCCTTGGCCTTCCATATACTTGAAAATTTTCGACTCGACCCTTCAGTTTCATTTTTAAGGCTATAAAGAAGCCAATTCTGGTCTATGGAAAAAGGGAGAGAGAATTCAACTTTGAGAGCAAAGTTATTCTGGGGAATTTATTACTTCATTATTGAGTCTGCATCCCTTTGTTCTTTAAGTCTAAGCACAATGTTCAGCCCCCAAGCTCTTCCCTTATTGATGGAGAACCTCTTTGTCTCCCTTATATGAGCTTGACTTTGGTGGAGGACTGAAGTGGTGGAGGCCCAGTTGGAAGGAACTTGGTTTCTTGGTCCTGAAACGTGCCGATACGAAAGTATGTAATGTTTTCAATTCTATTGATCATTTGTTAATAGAAATACTCCTTTACCATCCAATTGATATCTTGAAAATATATGTATTATGATCAATGGGCATGTTTGTTTTGTATATTAATGGATTATTCTATCTAATGTGCTAACATTTTATATTATCACTATATGCTTGCTTTGCTTGTTTGTTGAGAACTTGTTGTAGGTATACAGATTTGGGTCTAAGTGCTCAACGGTGGACATCATCAAACATTTGGACGAGGTAGGAATCATTCTTACCTCTTTTTCACATTGTTTTATATAGCATATGCTAGAATTGAGTTGATTTCTACAGTCACTCTTGTCTGTTGTGGTTCACCCTAGCCATAGAGAGATTTTCTTTGTAACAGAATTGGCGACCATAATAGGGATATATCTTCTTTATTAGGGTTTGAAGCACTTTTCTCCTTAGATTTCTTTTGTTTATATTGTGGTTCTTGTCATGTCATTACTCGACAACTCTTTTTCACTCTGGGTCTAAGTTTTCAACCTTTTTCCCTTGCCTGGCCTTATTTCAAATCATATATGCACCTTTTCTACTTGACAATCATGTACACACACGTACTGCCTCACTGCAAGCTGTGTATATACACATTGTTTGCCCAAACAGTCACGTACACCCTTTTTCCTTGCCTTTTTGCTTGGTCTGGTGTTGTCTAGGTGGGATTTGATGCTTGTTGAGCCTTCTTAGGTCTCTGTAGTGCCTATGGGAGGATGACAGGAAACCCTCTTTTGGTTGAATTTTTGGAAGAAGTTTTTCTCTTCATATTTTCATTTTTATTATCCTTGTACATTGGGTTGGGTGTTTTGTTGCTTGATATCCTACTTGAGTTATCTCTCTTTTATACACAGTAGGTCTATATATCAAGTTACTTTCCAGTCCATGCATTTTTGGTTTTGATATATTGAAAATACACAAAAAAATAGGCATTTTGCATTGCTTGGAATTTTTTGTCTTTTAAGTTTCTGTCATTAGCTTAGTGCATATAGTGAAAGATTGCATTTTACTTCTGAATCATAGATTTGAATTTGAAAATTGCATCGTCTTTAGGAGCATATCATCCATCAAAAGTTGAAAGTTAGACTTTGCATTACTTTCATATTTACTTTTCTTGTAGAGTCATAACACCATTGGTTTCATCACCATATACCCTTTTGAGTAATCACGACCACAAAATCAACGCTATAATTTAAAATTTATTAGTAATGATTTTATTTTCTAGGGTGCACAAACTAGCCTAGGATTTAGTGCCTTGGAATAGGATTTTGTGACTAAATTTCTCCAAGGCAATTAAATCAACATATGTGTCTGAGTCAGGGAGTGGAGAAATCCATTGTATAATTGGTAAGATCAGGAGGCTCCACTCACAGCAAATTTAATCATGAGGTTGTGCAAATTTGGTTGAAGGGATATCCCCTAGATACTCACCTAGTGCCAGAGATATTTCTGTGGATTTATTCATATTTGGGGATCTTGCTAGTGTCCATACCTTCATGAGAGGTGGTTCTTTCAAGGTTTTGGGCTTTGCTACCCTGCCCATATGGTGATCAAGACTTACAACTATTCACTTGTGCATCGATTATACAATGGTTTATTAGTTGCTTGACTTAGGTATCTCATAGGTTATTTGCCGAGGTTATTCTACAAGTAACCTGGGTCAGATAGGGGTCAAACAAAACACAATATTTATGGAGGATTACCTCTTCGAGGGGATCTGACCGACTGGTTGTTAATCCCACGAGGGCCCCTATAACTGATTCTGTTACCTTCGATGTTTAGTAGGGATTCTCAAGTCCCTCTTGGATGAGACATACCTTCTCTAGGGAGGGAGGCCACTCAGCCACTTTAGCCCATTTTCATGCATATTGGCCATTTGAATTTTGGTGTTCTCTTTTCTTACTAGTTGTCCTTAGGCTATATTTTATCTTTAGAGTCTTAAGTCATCGTGGAATCGGACCAACCGCCCCGTCGGTCCCATTGCTTGTTACAATTACCATCGGATTTCGTGTCCTTTCCTTCTAAAAGGCATAGAGTCATTACACATGGTACACACATATCCACCACTCATACTTGTGATTCTACAAGGATGAGTACTGAACCTGGTCTTCAGAATTCTAGGAGCCCTTTGACTCCCATAGCCACTGTAGTTAAGGCACCCCTTCAACTCCTACAACCTCCATGGTTGTATTACCAGAGGCACCTATCTTTACTATGGCCCAACCTATAGTTAATGCACATGCTACCACCTCAAACCCCTTTGGGTCTCTTGGCCACTCACCAGGCTACAATTTTCAGTCCATCCATATGGATTCTAGTCCATTTTCTTATGGTATGCCTAATTTCAGCTCGCAGTTTTTGAACCCCATCCCAGCTGCTGGCCCTAATGCTAGAATTGGGCTTAGGGGAAGTACACCTCCTTACACTCCTTTTTCATTTGGTAGATCTCAAATCCCTCAAATGACTCCTAATATGGGAGGCATGCCTTCTTTTAATCCTGGGTCCAATCCTTCTACTTCTGGGTGGAATAATCAACCTAGAGGACAAGTTTAAACTCAAGTTCCTCTCTACAATCCTACCTCCTCGGCGTGGATTCCGACCAATACATTTGGCATGAAAAATCCACCTTTACACTCCATTTTTCAACTCGGGGGAGGTCAGTTTCACACTTTGGGAAACCCCCAACCTGGATCTAATCTGGCTGGGGGTAGTTTCTATAATCCTCAATAGAACATTCCAGCTAGAATGATGCCCAACCCACCTTATATGAATCAGCCCAGAGGATGGAATTATAATTTATAACAAAGCAATGGTTTTTACTAGAACCCTAGATGGCCTTGAAATCCATAAGAACAATCTTTCCTGGGAGGTTGGGGCCAGATGTCACAACCCCGTATCCCTTTTTTGGCCACGCTTAATCTTCCATATTTGTCTAAGTTAATGAATGAACCTGTGAGTCACGATCCTACATGGCCCTCAGTTCCCACCAAACTTCCTTTGGACATCCCAAAGTTTGAGGGTAAGAATGGAGAGGATCCTGGTGATAACGTCACTACCTTTCACCTTTGGTGCTCATCAAACTCCCTTAATAAAAATTCTATTCATTTGAGATTATTTCAATACACCCTTATCGAGGTTGCTGTGAAATGGTATATTGAGCTATCAAGGGGGGCATACGATACTTTTAGTTAGTTGGTGATGGTCTTTCTTAACTACTTCTAGTTTCCCATTCGTTACGATGCTGGTTTAGAATTGCTGTCTACTTTACACCAAGATACCGCCACTCATATCTCAGACCATATCCAAGAGTGGTGTAGACAAAAGAGGTTGATTAAGATCCCTTTACCCCCAACCTTTCTTTTATAATGGTTTCTTAAGTCTTTGCATGGTCCTATATCAAAGTATGTTGCTACTTCCGAGGTTACCATTGAAGAAGAAGCTATCTTTAGAGCCCAGCAGTTAGATTTGATTTATGTTCAGTCTGGGATGTTATGCCATCTTCTTCTTGATGCACCACGGTCTACTTACGACCCTACGAAAAATCCCAGACCTCATGTCAATGGAATTGTAGGTTCCACCAATGTAAAGTCCACAGACTCGGTGACGAACCAATTGAAAGAGTCATCTTTAAGCCAATCTATAGGAGGACCAACCTCATCTGTGTCTTCCAACTCCACCCAGTCGACAGATGTACATTTAATGCAATCATCGACCAACCTGAATGGTAGCTAGCAACCAAGAGGGAATAAGAAGAAAGGACATAATAACCGTAAGGGTGAAAAAAAAGGTAATAAATCCAAGGATAATAATGAGAAGATAGGTAGTAATGTTGGAAAGGGAAAACACAAAAAATGTAAGGTGAAGTTTCCCTGTAAGCTTTTCACAGATGATCACCTTACCCATTTGTGCCCCGAACTTGCAGAAGCTACGAGGATTTTAGCTCAACCACCCGCCGTGCTGACAAATCCATTCCCACATAATAAACACTTAGACTCAAGCTCCTCCAAAGCCAGAAATGCGGCTAGTGGAGGTCAAAACCAACAGTCGCAAGATGGCGACTGTTTATGTATCAATATGGTCCATGCAAAAATCAATGTAGCCACTCGATCTCGAGACTATAGTTCTAAAAAAAATATTCCTGGTCTAGAATCTCCTCCTCCTCCCCCGGAGATGACTTTACAGATTGAGAAACTAGAACCACAACCTCCTATTTCGAAAGGAGTACTCAAGTGCTCTACCCATAATCCAAATGCTAGAGCTGCCCAAAACTACTCTATTGTTGAAGACCTGGGCCAAACCCCTTGTGCGATGTCGACTTTGGATGTACTCCATACGTGTCCTTCATAGAGGAATTCCTTACTCTTTTCTCTAGGAGCTCTAGAACCCATTAGCTCAAAGGTTATCAAGTTTGACGTCAAATATGTTAAGCCTCACTTTCCTTACCGTGTGGCTTTCCAAATCCATGCTTAGTATTCAAAGTATACCATCAAACGTGTGGTTGTTGATGAAGGCACTACTACGTGTGTGATGTCCCTAGTTTGTTGGAAAGATCTCGGTTCTCTAACTCTTTCCAAGTCATCGAACATGTTGACTGCTTTCGATGGTCATTCCTTCCGCTCTCACAATATTCTCCCTGCCTTTTCGGTCCAGTTAGGTGGGAAGACAATAGTGGTGGAAGTAGAGGTAGTGGATGCACCTCTTGATTATAACCTATTACTAGGTCGCAATTGGACTTATGCTATGATCGTCATCATGTCGTCCGTCTTCTGTACTCCTTGTTTTCCTCATGAAGGGAAGATTGTGATGATAGATCAATTATCCTTTGCATACACTAGTCCTAATGCATCTCTTGGAAAGTCGATCCCTGTGATCAACAATTCTCAGCCGACAACTGAGAATATCAGTGTTGGAATGTATTATTCCCTTATGGGTACTTTTGAATTCTCAACACCGAACCATCAAGTTTATGCCATGTCTAGTAGGCCCATCTCGATTGGAAGGTCCATTCCTTTCCGTACATCTTATTTTGATGATCTGTGGACCCTACCTTCCCCGAATTAATCTTGTGAATATCAGTCACATGTTGGGATGGCCATGCCACTATCGACAATAGAGTTTGCATATCAAGCTATTCTCGACTCTTCCACTGATCCTGATCCCGTTCCCTCATTGACGGACGAGGAGGATCTCGTATCTAGGCCCATGTGGGCCACCTCATTGTCTTGTTAACATGATTTCCTAGATGGGACTTTACCTTCAAATGAAGCCATCATTGAATCCATGAATGGTTCCAACAAACCTTGGGATGATATGCATCACCGCTCTTATTTTCTCCCATATCTTGAAAGAATCAAACAACATGACTTTCGATCTACTTTGAGTGAGATAGTCGGTCACGTCGTAGTTACAATTGATACACATGAAATTTATTCCGAAGGAAATATGGTGAGCATATCTCCTACCGTCCAGATCGACATCTCTCATACCCCTCGTAAGGTTGAAAATATAAATATCGATGTGGATTGTTTACCAGAAGAAATCCTGATCTACACCGAGCTCTTCAAGGAATTCCGAGACGTATTTTCTTGGTCCTATGAAGAGATTCCATGGATCGACCCTTGTATTTTCAAACATGATATTAAAATGTTTCCATATGCTAAACCTATTCGAAAACATCTTAGAGCTGTCAACCCTCGAAAGGCCCCTGCTATTAAGGCAGAAGTAGAGAAGCTTCTTAATGCTGGCTTCATCTACCCAGTTCCTTTAACCGAATGGGTATCCAAACCCATTCTTGTAGATAAGAAGAAAGGAAACATCCGTGTATGTATCAATTTCAGTGACCTGAACAAGGCCTGTCTGAACGACAACTTCCCCACACCTTTCATCGATCAGATTCTCGACGAGTGTGTTTCACACACCTACCACACTTAGAGGGGGGGTGAATGAGTGTGGGGATCTTTTTCCCAAAACTTACCTCTTACAAAAAACTCATTAGTTAGCATTCGACATTTACTCATTACTCATTGTTTTCATTAATAATTAGTTAGATGTGAATACATATCAGCAACATATATCAGCAATATATCATCAACAAATCATCTTCACAAGGAACACAAGGAACACAAGATGTATGTAGAATTTTTCTTTTTATTATGGACTTCAATCCGGGGGTTTTTCAGCAACAACTAAATACAGTACAACTCTACAAGAGAACCAGCTCTATATGCAAGACTCAACTTACATTCTCATCACCAACTGAGATGAGGCAACAATCCTCAATAGTTATCAATCTGTACCATAAACAAGAGCATCAACCATGCACCAACTTGTGCCAAACAACCTGTAATCAACCTGTACCATAAACAAGTGCATCCAACCATGTACCAAGTATATACCAATCATGTTTCAACTAATCATCAACAATTACTCATCAATATTTACCAAAATCATCAACTATACACCTCATGTATGTGCCAACTCATCCACTGCTTGTCTCAACCATGACTAGTTTTGGATTAGTCAACAACCCTAACTTGAAATAATCGTAACTTTCTACCTGTATTGAATAAAGATATGAAACTGATACACAATTTTATTCATTTTATTTTATACAATTCATCCAAGTGGAACTACCTATAACCTCTCAGAAAAGGAGGTATAGAAAAAATGGCATACCTTGCTGAATTCTGGATTATTCTAGAGAGAGACCTTGTAGAGTGTGCCCCACACAGAATATTTGTTGAATCAATATGAAACTATTACAGAGAACACTAAAGACTGTATTATAACCAACACAATTTATCTCACTAAATTTTGATCTTTTATGAAGAAGTTATGATGTTTTTACCCGAAACACCTGATTTTGACTAGTTTCAGGACTAGCCACAAACCCTATTTTCCACGACGTGTAACTCCCAAAAAACAACGACCCACAAGCTGAATTTTTAACCACAGATACTTGGATATGTTTTCTCACTTTCATATCAATTTCAGGATCTTAATCATTATATAAAAAAAGTTATAAAGAAAATGGTGAGATGACCTGTAAATAACATACCTTAGAAAGCACCATCAAAAGAATTTATCCTTCCTTGCATTTCGGCCTTATTTTCTTCACTTTCCTCCGAATTTCGGCTTAGATATCCTTGGTTACCTCAGTCACCTATATATCTTCAATATTCTCAAGTGTTCCACACCAAAAATGCTCAAGAAGCTCTCACAAGAAGCTCTCCATCAATACTCCAAAAT
>SNQJ01S0089880.1:34641-55257 GCA_010110895.2 Picea sitchensis | reverse complement strand
TATAAGTGCTAATATTGATTCCCCACCCCGCCCTCTCAGTATTCCAACAATTGGTATCAGAGCAGGTCCTTCAAGAAATTAATTTAACCATTGGAAGGAATATCATGGAGAGAAACAATTTGTATAGAAATGGTATACCACAGTTTGATGGTAAGAATGGTATGAGCTATATGATGTGGAGAAATAGGATGAAATCATTTTTAGGAGCACAGGGATATGATGTTTGGTACTCATTTGTTACAAGATACACCGCTACAAATAAGCCAAATACTATAGCCAAGAAAGAATTGAAAAGAAACAAAAAAATAAAAATGGATTACATCCGGGAAGGATTATCTTATCCAATAAGAAAAAAGGTTGGAAAATGTTCTTTAGCTAAAGACTCTGGGATAGGCTACATAATATCTATCCCAAGGATTCTTCCATCACAAAGTCAGATCCTATTAAAGAAAGTGCAAGAATAGATTAAGAAGAAAGATGCTCATCATGTCAGACAAATTCAGAAGAATAAGAGTGTGAAGAAGGCATAATGGACCTTGAAGCAGAATTAGTCAATGCTTTGGACGAATTGGAAAAAGAAAGGAAGAAAAACAAGTCTCTTGAGGAACAATTAGTCAATAAGAATTCTCAAGAAAGTTTCAAAGAATCCCAACATGTCATCGTAAAACTAAAAACTCAACTGGAAGAATCCAGAAAGATTGAAGAAACATACAAGAATCAGATGGGAGAGAAGCAATGTTTGGAAGTCGAGATAACAACACTAAGAAAGGAAGCAATGGAAGAGAAGCAGTGTTTGGAAGCCGAAAGAAAGGAAGCATAGAAAAGAGAAAATATTTTGACAAGTCATCTTAAGAAAAGAATTGAGGACTTAAATCAATTTGAAGAAAAATTTGGTCAAGAAAAAAGAAGACTTGAAAAGGAAATCATCTCCTTGAAGATGCAACTTGAAGAAGAAAAAAGAACAGAAGAAGTCATGAAGAGTTAGATGATGAAGAAAGAAGAAGAGGTTGAGAAGCTTGGAGAAGAATTTGTCACATTGAGAGTTAAAATCATCAAGCTCAGTAAGAACGTTGAAGAGATAGAAACATCCACATAATTAGTAGAGAATGTTGAAGAGAAGCACTCCAGGTTGCCAGAAAAGAAGAATGAAGAAAAAAGTAAGAGTTATGCAAAAGTACTCAAAGGAAGGAATCATGGTCAGCTGGAATCAAAGAAAAAAGATAGAGATATATCTTCAAGAAGACCCTCCACATTCAAGCCTCAAAGAATCTTCAATCATGATCATGATCAGCCAAGGCAGGAATTCAGAAGGACTACACCACAAAGAAGATCATCCACTCTGAGACATGCAAATTTATTTTATGGTCATTGTTTTTATTGTACTAACTTTGGACATAAAGCTACAAATTGCAGGGCTTATGGAAGAAATTTTTAAACAATAAATGCTTATGTGGCCCCACATAACATTGAATGTTACAAATGCCACAATTATGGTCAGATAGCTCATGATTGTAGGAGAATGATAGATACTTCTATCAGATATAATAAATTTTTGGCAAGAAAAAAAGAATAGGTAAAAGGAGAGAAGATGAATGAAGGACGCCCAGAAGTCATACTCTCAGGATTGGAAATAGTACAAGATCAAGAAAAATCTACATGAAAAAAGAAAGATGTTAGATAAAGGAAGGTTTGGAGAAGAAATTAAAATAAAGAAGAATAGGTGAATAAAGACCAGGTCCCACAGATCATAAGATTTTCAGTAATGCGAGAAAGAAAAGAAGAACAAGTGAATAAGGAACAAGCCCAAGAGATTATACTTTCAGGAATTGTAGTGCAAGATCAATCCATAGGAAAAAGGAAACAAGTCAAAGTTCAGAAAGATGATGAGTTTATAGACGAAGAGGAAGATTACTCCGCATCAGAGCAGGTATTTTTCTGAGCCACCCGGCTTGGAGACTCCCAGTGAATATGAATATTTAATAAGGGGATTCAGTGCAATAAATACTACAAATTAGAGAACCATCTTTCGATCAGTTTGAAGTATTTGTAGAGAAAAATAAAAAAAAGTACAAAATAACAGATTGATCGGTTGAGAAGTATTATTCCCACGCAAATATCAATTGGCAATTACACATGAAGAAGTTTATAATTATATTCCTTCAGGAAGAGATATCTTTAGTATAGGTTGTTCGATACATGTAGCGTTTGATTTGCAGATAGAGTAGATCAATGGACACATTTGATTCAGTTGCAGTCATGAAGCCTTCATGATAGTACAATCATAGATGGGTCAACATTTTGGACAATGGAGTAGCATAGTTATGGACAAATTATGACATATGGAAAAAGATGGATTTATGGGATCATTAACAGGGACAAAAAACATGGGTCAAAGAAAATGCATATCAGTGTATTAGTGGAATCAGTTGAAATCAATTGGTCACAGAAAGGCAAGCAGTGAAAGGCACAACAAAATAGGGAAATAGAAACCTTCAACATAAGTTATATCATCATAGGGACATTGTTGAATAGTATGGTCATGATAGATCATTTGAATTCAATAAATTTTGAATGCTTTTTATATATATTAGAGATTTACAAGAGGAAGCACCAATGGACAATTAGCAAGCACTGGAAGAGAGGAAATGAAACACTTATAGGTAACCCTACATTGATTTACACGACATATTGTAGAGAAGTAAAGGGAAGATAAATCATTAGAGAAAGAGATTCAAAACAAAATATTAGAAGCATGCAGATAGGGGTAGACATACTGATGGGGGGAGTTATCCTTTTTCCCACAATGTCAAAGGAAGAGAAAGAGAATGATTTTTCAAAGAAGGTATACTTTCATGGGAATTCACATAAGGAGAGAAACATTTGAAGAGAAAGAAAACATGCATGGAAACAGAGAGAGAGAGAACAGATGCATGAAGATAGGGGGAGCAACCCCAAGGAGAGAGACTCTTTGCCATTGATGTCAAAGGGGGAGAGTCAAAAAAATTGATGAGGAGAAATGGTCACAGGGGGAGCATAAGTGTTGGAGCATCGTTGTTTCCATTAGTGTTTTCGTCAATGTTGGTGTTTACATCAATGCCAAAGGGGGATATTGTTGGACATTTGGTTTGGACAGTTGGTTGTCATTGATGTCAACCCTTGGAGAAGTCTGGAATCCATAGAGATGTGGTTGAGATAGATGGATAGTTAATTTTCATTGATGGAGTGGTTGATGTCAGCATATGTGTTGGGTGCATTTGATGAAGTTTGCATGTAGCCCCGAAGGTATGGTCATGGAACCCACAGTTGATCAAGGAATAAAGACATGAAGGTCAATGTATTTGCAAGTAAGACTATCATAGATGGATAGTACTCATGCCATTTCTGGTGATAGGTGGTACGTCACATGGCTCCTTACGATTGAGGAGATATGGCTTTGTAAATATTGGATGACCCTCAAGAATATTCTAGAATCTCCTAGAAAGTCAACAAGAAGTCAATTATTCTAGAAGCCTCTAGAAAGTCTTCAAGAAGTTTGTTAGTCAAAGTAGTTGCAACAAGAAGTTAATTATGGGTAAAGTAGTTGTAACAAAGAAATTATGAGTTTACTAATTATGGGTAAAGTAGTTGCAATAAGAAAGGGCACGTTGACCCTAAAATTATGAAAAAGGGTAAAACAATTATGACCCTAATTGGAAAATATGAGTAAACACATGATCTATTGGCGAATATGAGGTAGCGAGGATGAGGTAAAGTAAAGGGGATGCTTGTTCCAGGTTGTAGCAAGGTATGATTATGCAACAGGGTTTTCACATGTTATGAGGTATGTCATTGTGTAAGTTTTGAGGGTTATATCTTGGTAATGTTATGGCTCATATTGGTGGCATGGATTGGTGATATTTTAGATATTATGGTTTATTCTTGATGCACATCTTGAGAGTTTTGGTACTTGTTTAGTACATGGTTTATGGAATATATTATGGTACATGTGTGAAGCATGTCATATGGTACATGTTTGAGGCAGTTTAGTTGAGTTGTATCATTGAAGATATTGGTACAAGTTGAGGTTGCATAATAGTGAGGGTTTGATACATCGTTGATGTGATAGTTCATTAGACTTGTTTCATGGATGGTATGGCACATGCTTAAGGCATATCTTGGAGGCCCCTTTTGGTTTATGGTTGTATAGGGTTGAGGTTCATGCTTTGGTGTTATGCTTGAGACATATTCTTGGTACATTGTATATGGTTGTTATGGTTCATTATTAGAGGCACATATTTGTGATATTGGAATATACTTGAGTGATATGCTTGGTATATGATCTTGGTTGATTATGATGCATGCTTTAGGTTTTGGTTTATACATTGATGCATATGTTGGTATATAGTTGATGATTAATGTACATGGTTGATGGTTCATGGTTGAGGTACATGGTACAAGTGTTGGTGAATGGTTGATGCATTTGTTTTTGTACAGGTGTTGGTGCATGGTTGATGAACTTGTAGTCAAACAGGTTGTGGTACATGGTTGATGCTTGATAGGGTACAAGTTGATGATTTGGTACATGCTTGGTTGAGGCATGTGTTGGTGATGTTGGACATCTAGTTGAGAGGTGTTCTTGGTATATGATCCATGTGAGATGATTTGGTTGAGTATCAATGAAAGTGAGAGGTTGGACAGGTTGGTTAGTGATAGGTTGATGTGACGGTGATAATGATGGTGGCAGTGATTATGGTAGTGAAAATTGGTCTACACTTATATTTCAGGGTGACAGAACAGGGTAAGGAAAGGGAGTTGTAGCCTCCTTCCGGATGGTTTCAGAGAACACAGGGAGTTGGAGCTTCCTTTAAGTTGGAGCCTAAGAATCAGGGGGTTGTAGCCTCCTTCTGGTTGAAGCAAGAGAATTCATGTTGTTGTAGCTTCCTTTAGGTTGGTGCTTGTAAATCAGGGTGTTGGTGCCTCCTTCCAGTTGGTGCTGGAGAACTTGGAAGTTGGTGCATTCTATTAATGTATTCTTGATATATATAAGAAATAATTATGTGGTTTTCTCCCATTTGGGTTTCCACGTAAATTCTGGTGTACTGTGTACTTGATGTGATGTTGCTTATGTTTATATGTTCATGATATATTGATGATATACTGCTAATAAAGTTCACACACACACACACATATTGGTTAAAAGTGGTATAAGTGTTCATACTAATTCACACCCCCCCCCCGCCTCTTTGTATTCCAACAACTCAAAGACATAAGCCTCCGATACCACCTTCCAAAGCTTGTGGTGTCCCTAAATGAACCATTTTTGAGGAAATTCAATAAGGAAAACAAGGATTTTGTTGAGTTGGTGGAGGACTGGTGGTGTGACAAAGATAGAAAATTCAAGCACAGACAGAGGTTAATCCTTGCCTAGGAATTTAAAAGGCCCTACAAAATGTTAAATACCATGATATGCATGATTTATGGAGAATAAAAGAGCACTCATTTTTAGATGGAATGGCTACCAATGGACTACACAGTAGTGTAGACATGAAAAATATTTAATTGGGAAAACATACTAACCTACAATACTTGTCAGAACCTTAGGAATGTCCCAGGTATGAAAAAATCAAGTTTCTACATGTATGCATACCTCATTGATCATGCATTCTCTTCTATACAATTTGTTTCCTTTGGATGGATTTGGGACCAAGATCAACCACTTGTACATGTTTATTATTTAGGCTATGTGACATAAACTATAAGAAATAAATTTATGACATATGTGACTATTTCCCCACTCCCTTTCATACCATAATTTTTGGATATCCAACATATAGAATATCGAGGGAGGCCATGGTTGGTTTGAAATATATAACATATTGGTATTTAGGAAAGTAATACACATACATCAGGGTCTATGGGAACTCCAAGTTCGCACACCTCCTCCTAAATATGTCCATGATAGGCTGTTAATTTGGGAAATTGCCTACCAAACCATTGGAACAGGAATAACCTCTCTCCTCTGAGGTAGTAGTAAAAATATCTGGCCCACATTCCTTGTCAATACAGTAAATTACACATTTTTAAATGGTCCTCATGCTATAAAAGAAGCAGAGGCTCTACAAGAGTTATGTTTGTGCCTAGAAGAACCCAAAGAACATGACCCATAAAACCTAGCACTCAATCATGTCAAATCTATTAGCCTCACTCACCCTCTGATCCATGTAGTAAATTTTGCAGAGGAGGTTTTCAGAGGGGTATTCTTCTTTGAAGAAGTGTTACACAGGATACCAGATGATGGCCAGAGAAAAGATTCAAATGGAAGAAGAAGAGAAGAGGAGAATAACCCAGGAACAATTCCAATTGCTTCTAGAGAAGGACCATGAAAGTTTAAAGTCAAAGGAACGTGAGGAGAAATTAAAAGAAGATGAGAGACACCAGAAGGAAATTATAGAAGAAGAATAATATCAAAGAAAACAAACAAAGAAGAAAAAGAGCCAAGAGGACATCAAAGGGAAGGTGAAGGATGAACCCAAAAGGGGTTCCAAGATAGATGATAAGAAGAAAAAAGAAGAATCAATAAAGAAGCTAGATGATGAGAGAAATAAAAATATAGAAAGGGAAGCAAAAACTCAATGGGATGCATTAAAAAGGAAAAATAAAGAAGAGGAGAAACATATACTAGTAGTAGAAGTAGAGGAAAAGAAAAATAAAGAAGAGGAAGAACAAAAAAAGGATGTTGAAGTTGAAGCTAAGAGGAAAGTTGATGAGGAAGAAGAGAAATAAAAATAGAAGAAATTGGATGAGGCCCAAAAAATTCTAGAAAATCTAAGTGTATGCATTGTTGACATTCCTCCCCAGGAATGTACCCCTCTTATGGCCATACTAGGTAATTTTTCCTTCTCCTCACAAGTATTAGAATTAGATGAAGTTGTAGTAGCAATAGGGGAATAATACTACAAAAAGAAAACAAAAGGCGTATAGAAAAGGTCCAATAAAAGAAAAAGAGGAGAAACTACTTTCACTTAGGGGGAAATCAAAAGAATTATTGAATCGATAGTAGGGCCTCACCCTAAGGAGAATGCCATACAAATTGCCTCTACACTTAATTCATTTGTAGGGGAAAATGCCACGTCCGTATATGATATAGTTTTTACATTAGACACAACGCATACCAAAATTGTTGAGTTGGAGAGAACAACAAATGCACAGAGAGATGACACAACTGTCGAGTTTGAGAAGAAAACAAGGATTGCAGAGAACCTCCACAAGGAGGAAATGGAAAAGGTTATGCACACACAAAAGGATAAAATAAAGACAAAATTTGAGAAGACAACCCACACAAATGAGAATTTAGATAGGGAAGAATTGGAGACCCTTAAGTAGGAGCACTCTAAGGAAATGGAAAAGATGAAGAAAAATTATACACAAGAATTGACTAGTCTACATGCAGAACAAGTAGAAACCATCAAGTTTATTGAATAGATGGAACAAAAAATTTAGGGTTTAGAGCAAGATAAGGAAAATATTGAGAAGGCTCTTGAAGAAATCAAATCAAGAGCTCTTGTTCTAGAATCCCCGAGGGAAGAATCCACAACGATTAATGAGGATCTAAAAGCAGAGAAAAAGTAATGTTTCTACGTCCTAAATGACATTCAGAGGAATAGGGATGACTAGATAAGGCTGGAAGACCATATTGAAGAAATAAGAGATAAATATCAAAAGGCCAATGATTCCTTTGATAGAATCATAGATTGGCAAGGTGTGTACAAGAATCAACCAAATACCTTGCCACTCTACACCACTAGATAGAGAATAAAAGATCAGGTCCTATTTAATACATGGAAGCCTTCGTTGGAAGTTATCCAACGCATTCAAAAAAAGGTGACAAAGACATATAAGAGGTCGTGCAACACTTCTAATAAGATCCTTGAAGAGTTCGGAATGAAGGTCATGACAAACATTGATGATGTAACCCTAGGGGAGATGTGAATATATGAAGTAAAAGAACAGAGATAAGCCAGTCATATGAGTATTGAGCAACTCACTGAAGCTAATAAAGAGGTCTTGAATGAATACTTGATGAAACCAATGAAGATAATCAAACTAGCCAAGAGCTTCATAAAGAAGATAGAGAAAGGATTAAAAATTGAGGTCACAGCCAAAATTTGTGATGGAGAGATAAACTTAGAGAAGATGCAGTTGAGAAAATTAGAAAAAATCATGGAGGACTATGTGATGTGTAAGGAATATAGAGATCAAATGGAATCACAAAGGGTCTCATGATTGAATTTTTTTTTGTAACTTATCTTTTTTTATTTTTTTTTCATTATTACTTGTTGTACGTTGAATATGGAATATGAAGAGACAAGCCCAAACTTTCCTCTAACAAAAGGAAATTCCAGAAAGTAAACAATCTCTCTTGTTTTATTAAAGAGGAGACTCCAACTGAGAAAGGGATTTCGATCTCTAATGTATCAGAACAATATTCTTACTGTGTGAATGAATAGAGCGAGGGAGGTTTATGATTCTGCTATGTGTATTCAAGATTTATCTGGTGCATATATTTATGATGTGAATGTTATTGAACTTAGCTATATGAATTTATTCTCCACTTTGTTCTTAATGTTTATGTCATCATAGATTTCCTTATGAGCACACAAACAATGTTAATGGTATAAATTTTACTTATTTGTTATTGTACCATATTTCATTGTCAAATTCATTTGTTATTTGCTTCAATGAATTATTTATTTTCCTAGTAACAACATCTCTCGTACCATGCTCATATTCATTAGATTTATCATGATGAGGATAAGTTAAAATAATATAGAATTTCATTTAGAATACCTTTAGACATTATTATTTAGATTTAAATTTTAGCTTTTAATTCATCTCAGAACATTTTGTTCTCGGATTTATATTAGAAAATATCTTAGAGTGGAAACTAGGTTCACATACTGGCCAGAAACATTATTCCAAACAAGAGCAAGTCTAATTGGGACCTACCATCAATAATTCTCCCTTACCTTCTTGAGAGGCCATCTAGACTCGTCAACAAAAATGACACTAGAAGGAGGGCCATCGAACTGAATGGCTACTAAAAAATTGAAAAACCCTACCTATTCAATTCTGCTAATAAACACTACTCAGTCAAGTGGTTCTCACTACACACACCTCGATCAAGTTTTGCATCCTCTGTCATATTCCTTGAATACTCCCACTCATATATCCACTCAATTGGGTTTCCATCGGTCCGAACTTTTATCACCAACGTCTAAAAATTTCTCCGACGATGAAATTAATCTAATAGTCCAACAAACTCATAAACATGTATTAGATCGTCACTAGAGTAGACAAACCAAGCAACTCCCTATTGAATTTTCAGTAGTCGAGGGACAAAGAAGTACTATGTGGGGAGAAACGACTCTTGAAATTCCCATCCCCTATGAAGGAAACCCAACCATAGGGACACTCAATTATCACCCATCGCAAGTTTTACAAGAAGTCTCAGAACCCTCATATTTTGATATTGAGAACTACTTACTTTCTAGGGGAGGTGAACCTCCCATTCCTCCTGAATCTCCACCCAAGACACCAAGAGTGCACTGGAAGACGAACCTGAAGGAGAAGGGGAAATCCCTGTAAATCCTCAACCCATGGCCGAAATTAATGATAACCATCAAAATAACCACCTTGGTTGGTACATGATTTTGTTGCAGTACCTGGGGAGGTCCATGACATGCCTAAACATCATGAGAAGTTATTTCCCAAATTCAACCAAGATAATAAATATTTTGTGGAAGACCATGTTAAAAAATTTATTCTTGCGGTTAGATTGATGAATTTCCAACATGAAGATGTTGTCTATAGGCTATTTCCTTACACATTTGAAAACAAGGATTCCACCTGGTACTTTTCTTTAGCTCAAGCTTCAATCACTAGCTGTAATGCTTTTGAAACCACTTTTATTGAAAAGTTTGGTGAGGATAAGACTCCAAAAACTTTAGTTCTAGATCTTTCCAGGATTAAAATTGATGCAAAAGAGAAGGTTAAGGAATTCAATCAAAGGTTTCTCACTTCAATGAATAAAATTCCTCAAGCTTCCAAACCTATTGAAGATGTTTCTATTGAATTTTATACTTTAGCCCTCCCTGTTTCCATGGAAATGTTTGGAAAAAGGGTTGGGAAAAATATTTTAAATGCTACCTTTAAAGAAACCATCAAGGTTGAGAAGGACATGTTTAGTCTTAAAGGAAATCCTGGAATTGAATCTTCAAAGGATAAAATTGTCATGAAAACCACGACTATTGTGACCAAAACTTCTGAGGACAAGAAAAATCAAGACTCCACATATATGGAAGTCCTATAGAGAATTGTTAAGAAAATATCCAACAAAATCATAGATATGATAAAGAATTGTTGAGAAGGATCTTCAATCCCCAAGAATTTTTTTAGATTCATACCCAAGAAGGAAAATAGTACTCCTCCTACCACTAAGACAACCCCTCCTTCAGAAGGCATAAACATGGAAGATTTTGTACAAGCCCTCAAAGCTTGGGAAAATGATACCCAAACATAACTCTAAGAAGAAGAGGAGGGGGGAGCAGAACAACATGATCAATCTTAATAGACTGATGGAATAGAAGAAAAGGATGTTAATTCTTTTTGGGACATTTATTTTGGATTGGAAGAAGAAGAGGAGGAAGATGTGGAATAAAATCAAATGTCCCAAAACGCAGTAACCACAAGTAGCGCAAGTATGGAAAAATATTCCAACCCTCCTTCCTCTTCTAAAACTACTAAGGAAACATCCAACACCCAGAAGACACCTTCTCATGATAGGCAGGTTACCCCTTCTACTCCTCCACCTAAATTAGATTATGTTTTTTTGGAAGATTTGAAAATAAAAAACACAACCATTTCCTTATTTGAACTTATGAAGCTACCTCATATTCAAGATAACTTTATCAAAACATTGCAAGGTATTGCTTCTAAGAACACTAAAGAAGCTAATGTAGGAGCAGTGAAGGGGAAAGGTAAAGTTAACTAGTCCATTGAAAAGACAACACCAAAGAAACAATCAATTGTAAATGCATCTCTAACTGGCCAAAGATCAAAATCGAATACTCATCCTTTCTTATTGACTTTTGAAATTTTTAACAGAAATGTTCACAACTGCATGGTAGATTTAGGAGCTTCCTCAAATGTCATGCCCCTTAAATTATGTGAAAAGATCAATATCAAGTCCGAGGAATATGATATCCAAATCATTCAGTTAGATAGGTCAAGGGTCAAAGTTATTGGTGATTTAAAGAATGTCTTGATCAGATTATCATCCAACCCTAAAGTGCACCAAACTATTGATATCATAGTGGTTGATATCCTTGATACTTATGGAATGATTTTAAGCAAATATTGGCTTGTTATGATTGATGGATACTTTGCTAATGATTGGTCACACTTATGGCTACCATACAATGGAAAACCTAATCAAATAAGAATGGGCAGAGAAAGATACATGACAAAGACAAAAAAATTCATATAGCACACTTGAGAAAAATATTTAACAGATGTAGAAGGTATGGCATTTCATTGAATCTAAAGAAATTTGGTTTTGTAGTTAATGAAGGAAAATAATTGGGATTTATTGTATCTAAAGATGGTATGATGATATAACTTGAAAGAATTGAAGCCATCTCAAAGTTTTATTTTCCCCATAATAAAAATTCCATGCAATCATTTCTTGGGAAAATAAATTTTGTAAGGTGTGTCCCAAGTTTTGCTGAAATTGTCAAGCCTCTTCAGGATATGATAAAGAAAAATGCAGATTTCAAATTGGGACCTAAGGAGAAATAATATTTTGTAAAGAGAAGAGAAGAGATAACCTAGGCCCCTACCTTGATGAGCTTGGATTTTTGCAAAGATCTCATACTTTATACCTTTGCTTATGATATTGTGTTTACAATTGTCCTTACATAGAATAATAATGAAGGGAATGAATTCCCAATTGAATTTATGATTTCTAGGATGTAAGGAAAAGAACTGGTGTAACATCCTTCTCTTGCACGCACATGATTTGACTTATTCTTTGAGGACACTTCCGTGCAAGTGATCTAGTTTAGTATATGGTTGTTTGTTTCACTTATGGATTCAGATGATGATGTTGTTGGACGATGATGTATTGTTATTTGATATCTATGTATATACATGTGTTATTGACGAGTTTCTCCTGAGTGTGCAGGACTCTTGATAGATTAAGGATGTCGATGGCATCAATGGACCTCCTTGGACTCCAGATCGAGTCAAGGAGTGGACTGTTTATGGTTTGGGTATTTATATTTATGCATATGTGACACATGGTCGAGTATATTATGATGTTGTTTATGGATCATTGACAGTGTTTCGATGATGGATGCAGGCTAACGATTTCTTGCTAATCAGACTCACATAAGGAGTAAAGGGGCCATGCAAAACAACCAAATATCAAGGGAGAGGTGTGGCAGCAACCCTTCCACAACCTACTAGCACTCCCACCGTTGCTCGAATTGTAGGTTAATGATTACCTAAATCAAAAGATCCACGATGTCGTGAGTGCAGATAGAGACAGTCACTCACGAATATTCCAAGGGGCGCCCAATAAGGCAGGGTCCTTATTCCTTAGAGGCCCTTAGTCTCTCACAAGGTCGCCTGATGGAGTATTGACTCCAAGGTTTGGAAAACTACCAAAATCATTCAAAGGCGAGTGGAACCCTTGGAGCACGTAGTGCGTCTTGAAGGGCACGTCGCATAAATAAAACTTGAATAAAGGCGAGTGGCACCCTTGGAGCACAGAGTGCATCTTGAAGGGAGTGTCACGATTTTTAATAAAGGTGAGTCAATGAACCTAGGTGCCTAGAAAACAATAATTTGTTTTGACTATTGTCAGACTTAAAAATAATTAATAAATGGGTAATTTTATTAATTATAAAATCCCCTTAAAAATTCTAAGCCTAGTTTAAAACGTTTTAAGCCTAAGTCTAAATTGGGTAAGAAGACTAAAACTAACCAATAAATTAAATACAAGGGGGATGAAGAAAAATCAAGTTAAGAATTAAAAAGGAGAAATATTTTATCTAAAGATTTAATTACATGATTATGTGCAAGAAATTATAAATTGGAACTAAGATAAGAAAGGAAATGAATGTAAAAATAAATGTGGAAGCATAGAAAGGAATCTAGTCTANTTCATATAGCACACTTGAGAAAAATATTTAACAGATGTAGAAGGTATGGCATTTCATTGAATCTAAAGAAATTTGGTTTTGTAGTTAATGAAGGAAAATAATTGGGATTTATTGTATCTAAAGATGGTATGATGATATAACTTGAAAGAATTGAAGCCATCTCAAAGTTTTATTTTCCCCATAATAAAAATTCCATGCAATCATTTCTTGGGAAAATAAATTTTGTAAGGTGTGTCCCAAGTTTTGCTGAAATTGTCAAGCCTCTTCAGGATATGATAAAGAAAAATGCAGATTTCAAATTGGGACCTAAGGAGAAATAATATTTTGTAAAGAGAAGAGAAGAGATAACCTAGGCCCCTACCTTGATGAGCTTGGATTTTTGCAAAGATCTCATACTTTATACCTTTGCTTATGATATTGTGTTTACAATTGTCCTTACATAGAATAATAATGAAGGGAATGAATTCCCAATTGAATTTATGATTTCTAGGATGTAAGGAAAAGAACTGGTGTAACATCCTTCTCTTGCACGCACATGATTTGACTTATTCTTTGAGGACACTTCCGTGCAAGTGATCTAGTTTAGTATATGGTTGTTTGTTTCACTTATGGATTCAGATGATGATGTTGTTGGACGATGATGTATTGTTATTTGATATCTATGTATATACATGTGTTATTGACGAGTTTCTCCTGAGTGTGCAGGACTCTTGATAGATTAAGGATGTCGATGGCATCAATGGACCTCCTTGGACTCCAGATCGAGTCAAGGAGTGGACTGTTTATGGTTTGGGTATTTATATTTATGCATATGTGACACATGGTCGAGTATATTATGATGTTGTTTATGGATCATTGACAGTGTTTCGATGATGGATGCAGGCTAACGATTTCTTGCTAATCAGACTCACATAAGGAGTAAAGGGGCCATGCAAAACAACCAAATATCAAGGGAGAGGTGTGGCAGCAACCCTTCCACAACCTACTAGCACTCCCACCGTTGCTCGAATTGTAGGTTAATGATTACCTAAATCAAAAGATCCACGATGTCGTGAGTGCAGATAGAGACAGTCACTCACGAATATTCCAAGGGGCGCCCAATAAGGCAGGGTCCTTATTCCTTAGAGGCCCTTAGTCTCTCACAAGGTCGCCTGATGGAGTATTGACTCCAAGGTTTGGAAAACTACCAAAATCATTCAAAGGCGAGTGGAACCCTTGGAGCACGTAGTGCGTCTTGAAGGGCACGTCGCATAAATAAAACTTGAATAAAGGCGAGTGGCACCCTTGGAGCACAGAGTGCATCTTGAAGGGAGTGTCACGATTTTTAATAAAGGTGAGTCAATGAACCTAGGTGCCTAGAAAACAATAATTTGTTTTGACTATTGTCAGACTTAAAAATAATTAATAAATGGGTAATTTTATTAATTATAAAATCCCCTTAAAAATTCTAAGCCTAGTTTAAAACGTTTTAAGCCTAAGTCTAAATTGGGTAAGAAGACTAAAACTAACCAATAAATTAAATACAAGGGGGATGAAGAAAAATCAAGTTAAGAATTAAAAAGGAGAAATATTTTATCTAAAGATTTAATTACATGATTATGTGCAAGAAATTATAAATTGGAACTAAGATAAGAAAGGAAATGAATGTAAAAATAAATGTGGAAGCATAGAAAGGAATCTAGTCTAGTCTAACTAAAGAACTTTCCTAAATCAAACAAAACTAAGTTTTAGAAAGGCTTTAGTCATTAAAAAGGAAATAGAGGGAATAAAGAGACAGCTAGGAGTATTTTTAGGAGCGCTTTTAAGATGGATGAGGGAAATTGACTTTTAATTAAAATAAATAAGTGAATTTATTGGTGCAACTAAGGGAATGGGTGACAAGTGTACAGTAGGAGTAGTTCCTAATTAATTTTTAATAAAATGATTTGAACATGCAAATGGAAAGGTTCACTAAGACAAATTCTATAAAAGTAATGGCTAAGAAGAGGAATGGATCATGACTGGTATGCATAAATTTATGCTTCCGAAATTTCTTTGACTGGTTTTACTTGTGAGAGTTGGGATACCCAGCTCGAGAGAGAGAGTGGTAGCTCGACCTTGTGAGGTGAACTAGGAGATAGAGATTTTTGGTCGCGTTTGTGCGTGGCCCTGTTGCAACTCAGGGGGCTAAGGGGGAAGAAGAATACCCCTAGCATTGGCTAGGAGGTACCGGTGAAGTCTCGACAATTAGCAAGCGGGAGAAGGAAGGAGGGACGCCAGTCGTGGCAATCGTCTCCAAGTTCGTCTTCACCATTTGTTGTTACAGTATTTTTGTTTAAGCTTGAATGTAATAAGTTGGATTATATATATGGATGTAATTTGTTGCAGGGGTTGTATTAAATTGATGTTAAGTTTTGCGAGTTAATGGATGTCTATGAATTATTGTCTTGAATTTGTAACTAAATCTGTTGTAGATACTGTGCATATAATCTAAATTCAAAACTAGAAATGGTGAAATCTGGTTATCTATTTTGAACACTGAACTTTGCTTGATAATGAGTAGCAAGGAATCTTCTAATTAATGATTGGGAGCGACTGAAGTTTCGTGGATTATGATCTGAGTTATTTAAATTATTTTTAATTAACTTTCTGGATCTAATTAGGCAGAACCTTCATGGCACACCCAACTTAACCACTACGATATATTTTCCCTCCGTGTTTGTACCTGGGAGAAAAACCTCCTTCGTTTACCTTTTTTCCTCTGCACCTTCACACTAGTTGGTCAGCGACTAGCTCGTCTTTTTTCTTTGCGCTTTTTATGTAAGACATGCCCAATGCATGGGGAAAACAACCATGCATTTTTACTCTATGTATCTCTACATTGGGCCCCCAAATTGTCACCCAGATTGGTACCCATCCCTTTCGGGCGTTCTCTTTTTGTTTTTAAAACCCCGTGTCTTCTAATGGTTCGCCAGAGTGATATCTCGTCTCTACGTTTTCCCAAGAGAATTCGCACAACTTATCCCTTATTAAATTTCTGAGTTGGGTTGAATTCGATCGACGTTTTATTTGAATTCTCTGTGTTTTCTTGGGAAATTACAACTCTCCGCCTCCACTCCTTACTCCACGATTGCACTTATGTCTGGGCCTTTTCCTTTACTGTTGTGTTTTCTAAAGTCTAAGTTATTGCCTCTATCATTTCGATATGCACAATTCTCCCAGTAGGTGGTTTTCCTAGCGATTTCCCTTCTTCTTCATCGCAGAATCATCCTTGTTTTTTATCTAATTGCTTGACGACGTTTTTCCCCCTCCTCTTTTCGGGATAGCTCTTTTCGCTTGCACTTTGATTTTCCCAATGTTGATGAGTCCACTCATTAGAAATGAATGAGTATCCTCTGCATTTTTCGGCTCAACGTCTCTTATTACCTATCTCAGAAGCTTGATTCACCCATCGTTTCCTTGTTAACCTCTGTGATTGTAAGGAAAAACTCACCCCGCCTTGCGCGTCCAGACTGTTCCTTCACTCAACTTAAACCCTACGCCCTTACACCAAATTTTTACTTTGTGTTTTTGTTCATGGTCTACCTCTATTGTGTTTGGATACTAGAATTTCGGTTTTAGGGAACCCTCAATGAAAACGGAACTAGGGCATGTGTTTGCTGCGAGTTTTGAGGGGGAATATAACCCCTGGTGTTTTGCTTGCATCAATTCTGTGGTGTAATTAATATTCGCCCAGATCATTGACCATTGAGTCATTAACTGCACCCGCAATTCCAACTTCTTCCTTTTTATATTTTTTCATGCGTATTGGCGGAGAGTCTAAGCTCTGATACCTCCTCTATACTTGCTTTATCCTTCCCTTTTGCTCACCTTCTGACCAAATGGTTTACCCATAGAGTCCATTGACTCATGTTCATTCCATGTCTGTGTCTAACGATTTTAGTTTAAGCAAAATGGTGTTGGGAGGGTCAAGACCTCTACCTTGCAATCGGGCATTATTTTTTCTTGAGATTTTTTTTATTGTAAATAATCTTCAGTGATGTGCTTCCTTCACTTGATTGTAATATAATCATGCCCACTTTTTTCTTTGTGCTAAGTATTTTTTTTTTACCCTTAACATAATATTGATAGGTGATTCCTTGGTTATGAATTGCAATTATAATACTAATTTTTATTTAATTATGAAATCAATATCTTTGGACCCCTTATAAAATCGTAGCTTCCAAATCCTTCATTCATGCCATGAATTAACAATCTCGTTTGATTGAAGTGTGAATATTATTAAATTTCTTCTTTAGGGTTTGGGACTTATTATAGAATAATACCAGGGAACGTTTTAGGTAGTATTGGAACCCTTTGGGTTGCTTTTAAAGATTGATCCTTGTGGGTCTTACCTTGGGGATCTTGGATTTTGAACCCTTATGTTACACATAAGAAGAGTAAAAAATACTTGTGGGAGCCTCCTCAGATAATGAATTGTTGGTTCCTCACGAAGAAACCATAGTGGATATAGGTAGTTGATTCAGGACACGAAAATTTGAATCTCTTGGTAACAACGCTTGACCTTGTTGAGATGTCATGGGAAAATGTTAAAAGTTGACTAGTGTAGATCCTTATTAGGTTGCCAGGAGGGTGATTATTCCATGATTTCATTAATCCTTATGGACCTCCTTTTACTCATTGACACCTCACGCGCCTTGAACAAAGTAAGGGTTACTTGTAAGAATTTATTTATGTTGACCTAGGATTGTCTAGAAATCAGGTTATGCTTGCACATCTCTACAAGGTTGATTGAGGATAGTTTCAACAATCAATATACTCTTGCGCCACTAAAATATTAATGAATAATGATTGAGCGATTGAGTTCCATTATGACATGGAAGGAATGTTGATTCATGATTATTTCAGTATGTAGATCACGCGCACACCTTGGAAATAATATTGATTATGGTTGATTTAAGTAATTGATTAATCACGCGCCTTGGAGTAAAGTAGATGTTTTATTTTGTGCCTTAAAATAAAGAAGATTTCTCTTGTTCCTGGAAGAATAATGATGTATGGCCGACTGAGTGATTAGATTTCCTCGCACCATGTATGGAATGGTTATGTACAACTACTTAAGTGTTTAAGTTTACTCGCGCGCTTGAAATAATGTTAGTGTATAGATGATTGAGTTGATAGATTCCTTTGTGCCACGATAATAAACGGATAAATTCTCTTGTGCCATTTAAATGATGTCACGTTTGGTTAATTGAATTGATAGATTCTATGGCGCCTTGAATCTATTGCGATTTATGACTAGTTTTGTAATATATTTCTTGCACCTTGTAGATAGAATTGATGATTACCTTCACGCCTTGAAAATAAAGTTGACAATTACTCTTGTGTTGATAATTATGTGGATGCATGCTTGTTTTAGAATTGTTTACTCTTGCGCCATTGATTAATGTTGATGTATGATTGATAAAGATAATGATTACTGTTGCACCTTGGATTATTTGATGTTTTAGGATTAATGGATTGATGAAATGGATGATCGTTGATGTTGTTGTTTTAGCTAGTTGCTTGGATATGATTGTGCTAGTGGGATGTAAACACCTCCTTGTTTCTCAGAACAATCGCCAACCCTGATACCTTAAATGGTTAAAATAAATTGGAACCTGGGCTTGAGCGTTTCTTATGTGTCCTGGAGGTCCTAACCTTGTAGGGTAGGTTGGGAGGGTAGTAATTTTATATTCATTATCTGATTGATTGTTTTTGCAAATTGTTCAAGATTATTATGATTGCTAATCTGCTACGCTATATATGTTTATGTGTTGTTATCCTTCGTTGATGCGTTGAATGCATTGTAAGTGATTTCTTTGATGAGTAGCTGGTATTTATTTTACTTATGATGTTTTGATTAGGCGCTTCTGGGATCATGTGTTGATGTTAACTTCCTAATGCTTATAAAAAAAAATTACCTTTTTACTTCACTTTCCTAGACGTAACGGAGGGGTTGTTACATATGGTATCAGAGTGGGTTCAACCCTGCAATTGTGGATCGTCACACCTTCCACTGTATTAAACCATTGATTAATAACTTAGCGCTAATTAACATTTTAACTTGTCCATACCAGTAATCCTGGGTAGAGGACATCGTGGAGGTAGATGACGTAGTGCTAGGGGAAAATGTGCGACGCCTCTAGTAGTGTCCACGCCAAGGGGGTCTAAACCCCAAGGAGAAGAACAAATTATTGGACAAGGGATTATTTTTGAAAGGGACACGGTTGGTCTGATGAGGTCCTTTCATAGGATGTTAGAGGCCTTGATTAACCGTCTAGATAGAGGAGGCCAGGGCGCTTGTACCCCCTGAGGGTCCACAACGCGCCCCAACCGGTACTGACAGTGTTCATAAGGAACTCACGAAGGTCAAGTTTCCCGAGTTCTTGGGTGCCGAGAATGACTCAGCCACTGAGGCATGGTTGGAGAACATGGCGATGTGCTTCACACCTCATGATTACACCTCCAACATGAAAGTCTGCATGGCAGTCTTTCCACTGAAGGGAAGTGCTCTTTTATGGTGGGAGACACTCCTAACTCAACTGATCATGGACGTCAAGGACGTGTGATGGGATATATTCGAGGAATGGTACTAGTAGAGGTATTTACCAAAGGAATTCATCGAGTGCCAGCTCAATGAGTTCAACGCCTTACGACAAGATGGTCATATGTTGCCTGAGTCATGGGGCTTCTTGGTATGATCCACATCTGAACATTGAGAAGATAAGGGTCAAAAAGTTTGTGTTCAGCCTTAACTTCTACATTCGTGCGAAGGTGAGGATCCTAATGCCTCATACATTGCACGAGGAAGTCTGAAGGGTCCTCGGAATAGAGGAAGAGCTGACCAACATGGGTTAGGGCAGGACTCATGCATTACCGACTGGACACAGGACCTCATGTAGGCCAACAGGGTCTACTTCGGGGATCAGGAGTATTGGACCAAAGACCAGATGTTGGACCCGTGGAGAGCCACATTACCAACGAGGTTGTCCATTTTAGAAGGCCAAAGAAGTCGGGTCGAGAGGACAACCACAAATGGAGATTTGGGCAAGGTGTTGGATTACTGAGAGGGGGGGTGAATCAGTAATAGCGTAATTATAATCCTTTTTTCTCCAAATAATCCAAGTGTTATATCAATGTAGAAATATTATCCAATAATGAGCAATAAGAAATGAACAATCACACACATACACAATACACCAGTGTTTTACGTGGAAACCCAAATCGAGAGAAAACCACAGAATGTTTTTTCTTATATGTCTTGAAGAATTACATTCATTGGAAGCACCAACTTCCTTTGTTTTCCAGCTGCATCAGAAAGGAGGCTCCAACCCCCTAGTTTCTTAGGCTACAACCGGAGGGAAGCTCCAAATCCTCAATTCTCTAGCTACAA
>SNQJ01S0089880.1:0-26514 GCA_010110895.2 Picea sitchensis | reverse complement strand
ACCGGAAGGTGGCTACAACCACCTGTCCTTGCCCCGTCCAACCGCCCTGAAGTAGAAGTAGAATGATGGAACCACTGTCACACTATCACTGTGAGATATACCGTTGTAAACCTGTACCAATAAACCTGAACCATGCATCAACCTTGCATCAACCAGTACCTCAACCTATAATCAACCTGTACCATAAACAAGTGCATCAACCATGCATCAACCTATACCTCAACCTGTACCATAAACAAGTGCATCAACCATGCACCAACCTGTACCATAAACAAGTGCATCAACCATGCACCAAGTATGTACCAATCATGTGTCAAATACTCATCAACTATGACTAATCAATATGTACCAACGTCATCAACTATACACCTCATGTATGTGCCAACTCATCAACTACTTGTCTCAACCATGTACCCAACTTGTACCTCAACCAAAATCCCTCATCAATTTCATCATCAAAATATGATTTGTAACTCTATAATAGACCTGGTGTATATTATCACATACCTAGAAACCTTCCTTAACATTAAACAACAAGAGACTAGCATTTTCATCAAACTTTTCTTTAGTCTCACATGACAAGTTTTGGATTAGTCAACAACCCTAACTTGAAATAATCATAACTTTATACCTGTAATGAATAAATATATAAAACTGATACACAATTTTATTCAGTATGTTTTATGAAATTCCTCTAGGTTTCACTACTTGGAACCTCTCAGAAAAGGAGTTATAGCAAAAATGGCATACCTTGCTGAATTCTGGCTTATTCTAGAGAGAGACCTTGTAGAGCGTTCCCCGCACAAAATATTTGTTGAATCAATCTAAAACTGTTACATAGAATACTACAGACTATAATCTAACCAACACATTTAGTCTCACTGAATTTGGATCTGTTATCAAGAAGTTATGACGTTTTTACCCGAAACACCTGTTTTTTACTAGTTTCAGGACTAGCCACAAACCCTATTTTCCACGGAGTGTAACTCCAAAAACGACCCACAAGATTAATTTTTTACCAAAGATATTTGGATAGGTTTCCTTAATGGAATAGAAATTTCATGGTCTGAATCATTCTAGAAAAAAAATTATTTCGAAAATGGTGAGATGACCTGTAAATAACATACCTTAGAAAGCATCATCAAAAGAATTTATCATTCCTTGAATTTCGGCCTTATTTTCTTCACCTTCCCTCATAAATTCGGCTTAGATATCCTTTGGTTACCTCAAACACCTATAGGTATTCAATATTCTCAAGTGTTTCTAAAATGAGAGATATTTTCCTCTTATTTATACTCTCCAAGTAGCTTCCTTAANGACAAGTAGCTTTCTCAAAAACATCTTCTAGGTCACTTGACCCACTTTCCTTATTTTAGGGTTAACCCACTTCTAATTTACCCATTAAATTTATTATTGAAATAATTTATTTTGTATTCACTTTGAATTATAATACACTCATCTTTTCACTTTATTATTTACCTTTTAAAATCTCTTAAACCACTTTGACTACTTTGACCTTTTGGGTTTTCTAGATGACATATGAGGGTCCTCCAACTTCGTAAGGCCATAACTCTCAAACCGTGAGGAGTTATGTGACGTTCCACATACCACCAGAAATGGAATGACATGTACTATCCATATGTAATAGTATTACCTACAAATATATCAAAACTCATACCATTATCCATCAAGAAAACTTGGGTCCATTACCCAAACCTAGGTTCTCCAACTTCTCATGGCCATAACTCTCTAACTATGAGGAGTTATGTGACGTTCCACATACCACTGGAAATGGCATGATAAGCACTATCCATCTAGGATAGTTTCACTGACAAATTCACTGACATTCATCTCATTATTCCACAAATTAGTGTGGGTTCTCTAACCATACTTCTAGGATAACTCAATCCGCAAAGCGTCTTCCCGTGAGGGATTTCACCATAAGGGGACCACTTTGGAGTTCATCCATCTGTACTTATTATGAACCATGACAAGACAATAATGAGTCATCTTTACATCAAACAAACTTGGGTCCATTACCCAAACCTTTGTGCTACCGGGATTTCTTCAAGGGTTGACATCAATGACAACTAATGTTAATCAACACAAGGCCCACCAGATTCATGCAGCGGTGAATAACCACTAGGTGAGAACCCGTCCACTATGCGCGAGACATCAGGCATGGGCGACGATCAAAATTTTAGTATTGATAGATCCCGGTGCTACAAAAAGTTTTATTTCGGGTGCAACACTGAAGGGATTTACGAAAAGGGTAGTCAGACATGAAAATTTTAGATACGTAGAAACGGCTTGGGTTCCAAACCAAAGGTTGAAGTAAAGATTACGATTGTCACAGTAACCTAGGAGACTTTGTAATGAAGACTGACCTATACATCACGATATTAGGATATTACGACTTCATGATCGGTATGGGCTGGTTGGAATCGCATGATGTGATATTCAACAGTAAGACGAAGTTGTTGAGTGATCGATGATGAGGGACAGAGAAATGATTGTAGGAAGAACCCAGGGAGTGTTCTTGAGGTTCATTTCTTCCCTACAACTACGAAGTCCTTGCGCAAGGGATGCAAGTTATACACAATCATAGCATTGAACAACAAGGGCATGGCGGAAGGATTTGAAAACCTTCTTCTAGTATGAGAGTTTGTGGACGTGTTCCCAGAAGAGTTACCAGGTTTTCACCCGAAGGAGAGCTGGTATTTACCATCGGCTTAAAAACTGGATCTGAACCGATAGAAAGAATGCCTTATAGGATGTTGACCCCTAAATTATGGGAGTTGAAAATGCAACTTAAGGAGCTGTTGGGACTCGGACTTACACATCCAAGTGTGTCACCTTGGGGTGCACCTATTATTTTTCATATGAAATAAGGATGGGTCGTGGAGAATCTTTATAGACTGTCGTCAATCGATCAAGGAAAAAAATCATGAACTAGTGTCTGTTGCCAATAATAGATGATTGTTTGACCAAATGAAAGGTGCGACGGTGTTTTCAAGATCAACTTGTGATCAAGTTATCACTGTATATGAATTAAAGAGGATAATATCCCTAAGACTGCATTCAATACAAGGTTCAGACATAACGAGTTTACCATTTTACCGTTTGGACTGACAAACGCCCCAGGGGTATTCATGATATTGATGAATGGGGTGTTCTGCGAATACTTGAACAATTTTGTTCAAGTATTCATTGATGACATATTGATATATTCTTAGACAACGAAAGAACGTGACGTACTTTTGCGCTTGGTATTACAGTGTTTGTGAGAGAGCATTATACGGGAAATTATCTAAATTCTCTTTTTATCATTCAAGGATTCAATACTTAGGGTATGTTATCTCCGACGAAGGCATCGATGTGGATCCAGAGAGGGTAGAGGTTATTATGGAATGGCATGTGTTGATGAACGTACCAGAAGTACGTAGCTTCATGGGTTTAGTTGGATATTATCGACGGTTCATCGAAGGTTTTTCGAAGATAGCAAATCCGATTACGGAATTGCAGAAGAAAAACAAGAAGTTGAATGGACCAAAAAATGTGCGAAATAATTTCAAAGGCTCAAGGAAATGTTGACGACAATGCCAATACTAAAAGTCCCTAACATAGACAAGTACTTCTTGGTATGCACATATGCATCCAAGGAAGTCTTAGGCGAAGTCTTGATGCAAGACGGTCGAGTGATCACTTACATATCTAGGAAACTAAGAAAGAATGAGGAGAACTACGCGACACACTATTTGGAGTTATTGGCCATTGTGTATGCCCTGAGAGTGTGGAGGCACTACCTGATTGGACGGAAATTCGAACTGAAAACAGACCACTATGGTTTGCAACACTTTTTTTTTCCGCAAAGTGACTTGAACACGCAACAAAGGTGTTGGTCAAAACTGCTTAGCAAGTACGATTTTGATATTGTCTGCATAAAAGGAACAATGAACAAAGTGGCAGATGTGTTCAGTCAGATACCACACATATTTTTGGTGATAACTCTTTAGATGAATCTTCGTGAAAGGATTATAACTATACAACAAGACGATGATTGGTATAAAGAGGTTAAGTAAAATATCGAACAAGACACCATATTGGTACCAAAATTTGAGGGATTTACTATGGACAATGACGAATTAATGAGGTTTAATAACCGGATTTACGTACCGCCTAACAACGAGTTGAGAATTTTGGTCTTAAACGAATCTCATAGAGCAGTGTACATGGCTCATCCAGGAGTCACGAAGATGAGGGCAGACCTTAAACCCTTATTCTTTTGGAAAGTAATGAAGGCAGACATCGTCAACTACGTGGCGAGATGTCTAGAATGTCAGCAAGTGAAGGATGAACATAGACATACGACAGGATTACTACAACCAATGCTAAAACGAAATTGAAATGGGAGGTCAATTCAATGGAATTTATTGTTGGATTGCCGCTGAAGGCAAGGAGGCACGACTTGATTTTCTTGGGAGTAGACACTTGGATGAGGAGTGCACATTTTATCCATGTGCATACAAAGTATCAGTCGCTAGACATAGTTATATTTTCATACAACAACAACTATGAAATCACCATTAAGATGGCGCCATTTGAGTTTCTTTACGAGCGATTATGTCAGACGCCTTTGGTTTGGGATCAGCTTGAGGATAGGGTCCTGGTAGTACCAGAATCAATCCAAGAAATGGAAGAGAAAATGCAAATGATAAGACAAAGGATTAAAGAAGTGCAATATCAACAGAAGAGTTATGTTGATGTGCATCGCATTGACCGGAACTATGAAGTTGGCGACCGAGTTTTCTTGCTGGTGAAACTACGCCAGAGTTCAATTAAGTTAGGAAGGAGGTTAAACTCCCCCCTAGGTAGTGGGACCTTTCAAAGTTGTGCAAGGAAGGAACTCGTGGCCTATCGACTGGCCTTGCCTCATTCTTGGAGGTGTATGCACGATGTTTATCTGTATCTGTTTTGCGACATTATGTTAGTGATCCTACACATGTGATTGACATGAGTTCCTTGTAGGCGTCGGACGAGGGTGCACTCATGGCAGAGCCAATCCAAATTCTGGACCATCACATTCGACAGCTATGACGTCGAACAATCGATCAGGTCAAGGTCCAGTGGGGAAAATATTAGTCCACAATCGACTACCTGGGAGGACGCATATGATATGCGCCAACAATTTCCATTTTTGTTTGATATTTAGACATTTAGATCTTGTCAGATACTTTATTTACTGCACATATATACTGTTAAACTTCGGGAGGAAGTTTAAAACAAGAGGGGGTGTATGTAACATCCCGCTCTTGCGCACACATGATTTGACTTATTCTTTGAGGACACTTGCGTGCAAGTGATCCGGTTTAGTATATGGTTGTCTATTTCGCTTATGGAATTGGATGATGATGTTGTTGGACTATGAGGTTATGTTATTTGATATCTATGTATAAACAAGTGCTATTGACAGGTTTCTCCTTAGTCTGCAAGACTCTTGACAGATTGAGTATGTTGATGGCATCAATGGACCTCCTTGGACTCTGGATCGAGTAAGGGAGTGGATTGTTTATGGTTTGGGTATTTCTATTTATGCATATGGGACACATGGTCGGGTATATTATGATGTTGTTTATGGATCATTGACAATGTTTCAATGATGGATGCAAGCTGACGATTTCTTTCTAATCAGACTAACATAAGGAGTAAAGGGGCCATGCATAGCAACCAGATATTGAGGGAGAGGTGTGGCAGCAGCCCTGCCACAACCTACTAGCACTCCCGTCGTGGCTCGAATTGTAGGTTAACGATTACCTAGTTCGAGAGATCCACGATGTCGTGAGGGAAGAATGAGACAATCTCTCAAGAAGATTCTAAGGGGCGTGCAATACAGCAGGGTCCTTATTCCTTAGAGGCCCTTAGTCTCTCACAAGGTCGCCTGATGGAGTATTGACTCCAAGGGTTGACAATTACCAAAATCAGTCAAAGGCGAGTGGCACGCTTGGAGCACCTAGTGCGTCTTGAAGGGCACGTCGCCTAAATAAATCTTTAATAAAGACGAGTGGAACCCTTGGAGCACAGAGTGCATCTTGAAGGGAACGTCATGATTTTTAATAAAGGTGAGTCAATGGACCTAGGTGCCTAGAAAACAATAATTTGTTTTGACTATTGTCGGACTTAAATATAATTAACAAATGGGTAATTTTATTAATTATAAAATCCCCTTAAAAATTCTAAGCCTAGTTTAAAACGTTTTAAGCCTAAGTCTAAATTGGGTAAGAAGACTAAAACTAACCAATAAATTAAATAAAACGGTGATGAAGAAAAATCAAGTTAATAATTAAAAAGGAGAAATATTTTATCTAAAGATTTAATTACATGATTATGTGCAAGAAATGCTAAATTGGAACTAAGATACGAAAGGAAATGAATGTGAAAAGAAATGTGGAAGCATAAAAAGGAATCTAGTCTAGTCTAACTAAAGAACTTTCCTAAATCAAACACAACTAACTTTTAGAAAGGTGTCAGTCATTAAAAAGGAAATATAGGGAATAAAGGGACAACTAGGAGTATTTTTAGGAGTGATTTTAGGATGGATGAGGGAAATTTACCTTTAATTAAAATAAATAAGTGAATTTATTGGTGCAACTAAGGTAATGGGTGACAAGTGTACGGGGGGAGTAATTCCTAATTAATTTTTAATAAAACGATTTGAACATGCAAATGGAAAGGGTCACTAAGAAAATTTTTATAAATGTAATGGATGAGAACACAAATGGATCATGACTGGTATGCATAAAGCTATGCTACCAGAAATTCTTTGGTTGATTTTACGTGTAAGAGTTGGGATACCCAGCTCGAGAGAGAGAGAGTGGTATCTCGACCTTGCAAAGCGAACTGGGAGATAGAGATTTATGGTCACGTTTGTGTGTGGACCCCTTGGGGCTCGAGGGGCTAAGGGGAAGAAGAATACCCCTAGCATTGGCTGGGAGGTATCTGTGAAGTCTCGACGATTAGCGAGAGGGAGAAGGAAGGAGGGACGTCAGTCACGGGAATCGTCTCCAAGTCCATCTTCACCATTTGTTGTTACAGTATTTTTGTTTCAGCTTGAATGTAATAAGTTGGATTATATATATGGATGTAATTTGTTGTTGGGGTTGTATTAAATTGATGTTAAGTTTTGCAAGTTAATGGATGGCTATGAATTATTGTCTTGAATTTGTAACTAAATATGATGTAGATACTGTGCATATAATCTAAATTCGAAACTGGAAATGGGGAAATCTAGTTGTCTATTTTGAACACTGAACTTTTCTTGATAATGAGTAGCAAGGAATCTTCTAATTAATTACTGGGAGTAAATGAAGATTCGTGGATTATGATCTGAGTTATTTAAATTGTTTTTAATAACCTTTCTGGATATAATTAGGCAGACCCTTCATGGCACACACAACTTAACCATTGTGATATCTTTTCCCACCGCATTTGTACCCCGGAGAAAAACCTCCTTCGTTTACCTTTTTTCCTCTGCGCCTTCACACTAGTTTCTCATCGACTAGCTCATCTTTTTTCTCTGCGCTTTTTATGTAAAACTTGCCCAACGCATTGGGAAAACAACCATGCATATTTACTCTTTGTATCTCTTCGTTGGGCCCCCAAATTGTCACCCATATTGGTACACATCCCTTTCGAGCGTTCTCTTTTTGTTTTTAAAACCTTGCATCTTCTAATGGTTCGCCAGAGTGATATCTCATCTCTACATTTGCCCAAGAGAATTTGCATAGCTTCTCCCTTATTAAATTTCTGAGTTGGGTCGAATTTGATCGATGTTTTATTTGTATTCTCTGTGTTTTCTTGGGAAATTACAACTCTCGGCCTCCACTTCTTACTCCGCGATTGCACTTTTGTCTGGGTGTTTTCCTTTCCTGTTGCATTTTCTAAAGTATGAGTTATTGCCTCTACCATTTCAAGATCCACAATTCGCCCAACATGTGGTTTTCCTGGCGATTTCCCTTCTTCTTAATGGAAGAATCATCCTTTCTTTTTATTTAATTGCTTGACTGCATTTTTCCCCCTCCTCTTTTTAGGATGGCTCTTTGTGCTTGTGCTTCGATTTTTCTAGTGTTGATGATTCCACTCAGCAGAAATGAATGAGTATCCTCTACGTTTTTCGGCTTAGCATCTCTTAGTACCTATCTCATAAGCTTTATTCGCCTAGCGTTTCCTTGTTGACCTTTGCGGTTGCAAGGAAAATCTCACCTCGCCTTGTGCGTCCAAACTGTTCCTTCTCTCAACTTAAACCCTGCACCCTTACACCAATTTTTTACTCTGGGTTTTTGTTCATGGTCTACCTCTGCTGTGTTTGGATATTATAATTTTGGTTTTAGTGAACCCTCAATGAAAATGGAAGTGGGGAATGTGTTTGTTACGAATTTTGAGGGGGAATATAACCCCTGGTGTTTTTCTTGCATCAATTCCATGGTGAAATTAATATTCGTCCAGATCATTGACCATTGAGTCTTTATCTGCACCCGCGATTCCAACTTCTTCCTTTTTATATTTTTTCCAGCGTATTGGTGGAGAGTCTAAACTCTGAGACCTCCTCTATGCTCGCTTTATCCTTCCCTTTTTCTCACCTTCTGACCGAATGGTTTCCCCATAGAGTTCGTTGACTCATGTTCATTCCTTGTCTGTGTCTAACAATTTTAGTTTAAGTAGAATGGTGTTGGGAGGGTCGATACCTCTACCTTGCAATCCGACATTTATTTTTTCTTGAGATTGTTTTTATTGTAAATAATCTCCGGTGATGTGCTTCCTTCACTTGATTGTAATATAATCATGCCCAATTTCTGCTTTGTGTTAGGTATTTTTTTTTACCCTTAACATAATCTTGATAGGTGATTCCTTGGTTATGAATTTCAATTATAATGCTGATTTTTATTTAATTATGAAATCAATATCTTTGGAACCCTTATAAAATCGCATCTTCCAAATCCTTCGTTCATGTTATGAATTAACAATCTCGTTTGATTGAAGTGAATATTATTAAATTTATTCTTTAGGGGTTGGGACTTCTTATAGACTAATACCAGGGAACGTTTTAGGTAGTATTGGAACCCTTTGTGTTGCTTTTAAAGATTGATCCGTGTGGATTTTACCTTGGGGATATTGGATTTTGAACCCTTATGTTACACTTAAGAATATTCAGAACTCCTTGTGGGAGCCTCCTCAGATAATGAATTGTTGGTTCCTCATGAAGAAACCATAGTGGAGATAGGTAGTTTATTCGGGACACGAAAATCTGAAGCTCTTGGTAACGACGCTTGACCTTTTTGAGATGTCATGGGAAAATGTTAAAAGTTGACTAGTGTAGATCCTTATCAGGTTACCAGGAGGATGATTATGCCCTGTTATTTCATTAATCCTTACATGAACTTCCTTTTACTCATTGACACCTCGCATGCCTTGAACAAAAGTAAGGGTTACTCGTAATCATTTATTTATGTTGACCTAGGATTGTCTAGAAATCAGGTTACTCTTGCACATCTCTACAAGGTTAATTGAGGATAGTTCCAACAATTAATCTACTCTTGCACCATTAAAATATTAATGAATAATGATTGAGCGATTGAATTCCCTTACGCCCTAGAAGGAATGTTGATTCATGATTATTTCAGTATGTATATCACGCGCGCACCTTGGAAATAATATTGATTATGGATGACTTAAGTAATTGATTAATCGCGCGCCTTGGAGTAAAGTAAATGTTTTATTTTATGCCTTAAAATAAAGAAAATTTTTCTTGTGCCTAGAAGAATAATGATGTATGGCTAACTCAGTGATTAGATTTCCTTGCATCATGTATGGAATGTTGATGTACTACTACTTTAGTGTTTAATTTTACTCGCACACTTGAAATAATGTTATTGTATATATGATTGAGTTGATAGATTCCTTTACGCCACGAAAATAAACCGGTAACTTCTCTTGCGCCATTTAAATGATGTCACGTTTGGTTAATTGAATTGATAGATTCTCTGGTGCCTTGAATCTATTGTGATTTATGACTGGTTTTGTAATATATTTATTGCGCCTTGTAGATAGAATTGATGATTACCTTCACACCTTGAAAATAAAGTTGACGATTACGCTTGCGTTGATAATTATGTGGATGCATGTTTGTTTTAGAATTGTTTACTCTTGCGTCATTGATTAATGTTTATGTATGATTGATAAAGATAATGATTATCCTTGCACCTTGGATTATTTGATGTTTTAGGATTGATGAATTGATGAAATGGATGATCGTTGATGTTGTTGTTTTAGCTAGTTGCTTGGATATGATTGTGCTAGTGGGATGTAGACACCTCCTTGTTCCTCAGAACATTCTCCATCCTGAGACCTTAAATGGTAAAAATCAATTGGAACCTGGGCTTGAGCGTTTCTTATGTGTCCTGGAGGTCTTAACCTTGCAGGGTACGTTGGGAGGGTAGTCATTTTATATTCATTATCTGATTGATTGTTGTTGTAAATTGTTCAAGATAATTATGATTGTTAATCAGCTACGCTATATATTTTTATGTGTTGTTATCCTTCGTTGACATGTTGAATGCATCGTAAGTGATTTTCGTGATGAGTAGCTCATATTGATTTTACTTATGATGTTGTGATTAGGCACTGTTGCGATCATGTGTTGATGTTAACTTCCTAATAATTATAAAAAAAAATTACCTTTTTACTTCGCTTTCCTAGACGTAACGGAGGGGTTGTTACAACTGGATTATCCAGAAGTAGATAAGCAATCCTATGTTTTTTTTAAGACTTTCAAACATTTCAGACCCTAATTACTCAAATCTAAGGCCAAAGTTATAGTACCTTACCCTGTTGTGAGAAACCACTTAGTGTAGAGGGATTTGGGAGACAAAAGATCTAACTGGATGAAAACCTTACAAGAGTATGATCTAGACATAAGCCCTACTAATATTGTGAGAGGGAAAGGAATCTGCAAGATGGAAATTGAATCAATAGAAGATAAATGAGATGAATATGAACTCTATGATGATCAAAGTATATTGGAGAAAGAATTTTTCTACGTTCCTGTCAACACTGACCCATGGTATTACGAGATGAAATAATATTTAACTCATGGTTCAACTCCACAGTACATGGAACCCAAGAAGAAAAGAGGTCTTAGACTCAAATCAACTCAATACCACCTTACTCAAGGGATAGTATTCAGGAAGAATTATGATGGTGTTTTCCTAAGATGTCTGAAATGGATAATGCTGAAAAATTCCCATCCGAACTTAATGATGGTCCAACTTGAGAACATTTTGGGGGAGACACCACAACACACAAAATCCTAAGGGTGAGTTACTATTGGTCAAATTTATTCAAGGATTCACATGCATATGCAAGAAGATGTCAAGAGTGGAAAAAGTGAGTTGGAAGGAAAAATAAACCTACTTTTCCTATGCAACCAGTTTCAATTAAATGGCCATTTCAAAAATGGGGCTTGGATGTGATTGAAGAGATCAACCCTAAATCATATCAGTTGCAGAAATACATCATCCCTACAAAAAAATATTTCACCAAGTGGATTGAAGTAATTCCTCTCAAGGTTGTGAATGAAAATAAGGTGATATATTTCCTTGAATCCCATATCATAACTAGATATGGTGTTCCATATTCATTAGTATTGACAATGCCAAATATTACTCCTCATTAAAATTCATTGAATATACACTTAAAAAGAACATTAAAATTAAATATTTAGCTAATTATTATCCTCAAGGTAACATGCTAGCATAATCTACAAATAAAAATCTAATCAAAATATTGAAAAGGATTGTAAAAAAACACCAAAGGAATTGACATTTATCCCTCCATAATTACATGTGGGATGATAGAGTAACACATAAGGCTTCTATGGGGAACTCTCATTTATTTCTATTAGATGGACGAGAAGCTATTTTTCCTACCCATACTTTCCTACCTTCCCTGCAACTAGCTCAATTTGTGAGAGACAAGGAATGCTCAATAATGCAACAAATATTGAACATGCTCCTTAAATTAGAAGAAGAAAGAAAGAAATAAAAAAATAATTTAATGCAACATCAAGAAATGATTAAAATATGGTTTGATAAAACCTTTGTGGGAAACAAGGACTTTCAAGAAGTTGATATGGTCCTTAAATTAGATAAATCCAATGGAGTGAAGGGAAAACACACCAAATTCTATAATTTGTGGCTAAGCCCATATCAAATTCATGAGAAAATTGGGTCAGAAACTTTTAGACTTAAGACATTGGAGGGATACATGGAGGAGTTCCCTATCAATGATCAAATACTCAAAAGATACTTCTCCTAATCACCTTCGATGATTTATCTCTATACATATTCGGTTCCCTTACTGTTCACATTTTCCTTTTAAGTTTTTCTTATTGCTTTTAAATAAAGTTTTCTCTTTTTTGGTTTTCATTTAATTTTATGACTTAGTCTTTTATTTGCTTGTAAATAAAGTCTCTTTTGATCATTCTCCATTTCCTATGCACAGTTTCAGAAAGGAAATTGGGAATGTATAGAAAAAATAAAACTTAGTACTTGTGTTACTATCTCTTCAAGTATCTAGAAGTGAGAAGGTTTCCTTACGTCATTACCCAGTGTACATAAAACACAGATGATGGTTATACTAACAAGGGAGTAACTGGTTCAAATATGTTTTAAAGAGAAACCATCATATTGTTAACGTCAAATATTCATACTCATGATTACAGTTTGTCTGTAGTTGTGTGATAACTCTCATGCAATAGCTTATTGGTTTTAAAAATTTAAAGAAGGGGGACAGTCACAAATGTCTCCTGGATAATATTTGTGAAATTTCTCCCAGTTCCCAGGAATACAACATATTTTATATTCTTCTCATAATGGACCCATAAGGACAAGGTGATGATTGAGGCTATCATATCAAAGCAACTCTTGGATCACCTTTCTTCCTAAAACACCAATGTTGCAAAAGAAATACACATATTACAAATCTTTAGGGGTGAATACGAAATACAAATCATAAGGAAGTTGGAAGCACTATCAATGGTGTGGGAAGTACAAGTAAACTCGTTGGGGCTATAGACGTTCACTGGTAGAAGGTCCATGCTTGTATGATACTGAGGCAACTTCGCCAAGGCTATGGACGCTCTGGAAGTGAAGCAATGTCGAGACAAAAAAGGTTAGGAACACACATCAGCCTATAAAAAATAAATATTACTCCTTTGTGGTGTCTTACTCTCCTAAGATTTTTGTATATGAAATAATCTAATGAACCAATCCCTTAACATTTCACAAAAGTTATCCAAGAGATCATATGAGTTGTCGTATTTTCTCATTTTTCAGTAATGGATTAATGATGTGGGATCCATGGTGCAAGCATATTTGTAAACTTTTTAGATTGAAAACGAGATAAAGTGATGTAATCTAAGGGTACTTTTAAAAGCAAAGATAATTGGTTCTTCCCAGTAAGTATCCATTTGTTGTGCCCCTCACAACTACCCACTAAAATTCAAAATTTCTGTGGGTACCCCCTATCAAAATGTTGGCAAGGTACTTTATCATTAATTACTTGATTTGCTACTGACACAAGAGACTACTATTTTTCTAATGCAATCTAAATCCTAACCCTACCATCAACTATGAGAATCAAAGGTCTTATGTTATTTCATTGTTTCAATTGGATATTGTCTAAAAAGGAAAAATCTCAAGTCATGTTGAACCTCAAGGAATATATTATCTTATTTTACCATGCCTGAAATATATTGGGCTATTACCCACCAATAAATTGCTCTTTAGAATAAATAGATGAACAACTATAATTTCTATTCCGATAGAACCTTTTTGATATTACTATCGGAAAGTGTTCTATCAAAATCATTGTTGTTGGAAGGATTTTCACTCTTGTAAGATTGACTCTGATGAATCCCTTTTCGATATACCTTACTCCGATGCATACATTTCTGTTAAGCCATGGAACACTCTCCCTGTGATCCAGATTATTTTCGGCATGAAATGAGAGTGGAGATATAATAAAGAAATGTATAGAGATATATCATATATCTAATAATATAACATAGATATATAAGATATATAACCATAAACATATAGATACAGTAATACACAATTTCTATTAATGAGCGAAATGTACAAAATTGTAGAAATACAGAGTGAAAGACTCGCTAGAATGGTGGAAACTTATCTGTGAGAAGAGATGTGACGGCTACGCTCATTTGCAAGAAAATGATAGTTACAATGAGGCTCCAAAGGAATTTTTAACATAAATAAAATCCAAAACCCTAACCCCGGAAGATGAAAATCCCAGGTTTGTGGACTCCGTTTTGGGTAGTTTGGTGTATCAACTTCCACGGGGCGTAACTTTGGATATGATCTATGTTTGGGGTGCACGATAGATCATTGGAAAGGTATTGATGAGGAGATTCATTTCATAGGATCAATCATAGCCTTTGGATATTATGAGGTTCCAAATCATGAAAAAACATCATTTAGGCCCTTAAAATGGCCTCGGAAGTTTGGGACCCAAAAAACTGCTAAAAATAGTAAGTTTCCAAAAAATTGTTTTGAGCCAGTTGGAATAGGTGGGTGGCCACCGAGATCCACCTGGATCACCCTATTCCTATTGTTGAGGAAAATATATGAATTTATCTTACTCAAGCATTTTCAAATCCTGCTTGGCTAAGGCAAGATAGTTAGGAATATCACCCTATGTTTTATAGCCTCAAAAAGTATTTCCCAATCCACATGTATTAATTACAAGGGCTTAGGCTGATTTTTTAAATGAAAATATTGTTGCAAAATATGAAATTTTTTATATAATATTTTGAACATAAACATATTGCAGAAAGTAAAGTGGAGATCAAAAGCAAAAGTAACCAAGTCACAGATTAATACAAATGAGACAGAATAGCAATTGCTTTATTTCATTCCAAGAAATCAAAAGTATATGTCTCTTTACAAAAATCCCTGTGAGGGCATGGACCAAGGTCAAACTTAGATATCCCCGATGAAAACCATACAAAAGGACTTTGACAAGAAGTTAAAACTGAACTTTAAAATCTGGATCAAGTTGCCACAGACTGTTGCCCACTTGAATCTGTACAATATCCTTTATCAGTCATGAAACTCAATTCATAAACAAACACATATATGCAGACTATCGAAGATAGATCAACACCTATGAAACAATCATCTGAATGATATGGTTCAGCTTTGAACCTTGATGTCTACAATAGGACCCCGATGTCAAAAAGAGAATTAGGCCTTTAATGAACTGAAGAATGAATGAAAAATGAACTATCTCAACAAAACTCAAGAGAAAACCTTAGTATTGCTTTCTCCTTCTATTATCCTCTTGTTTCTTCCTTATCATTTGGATTTTATGCATTCCAAATCAGTTGAAGTAGTTCAACTACCTCATTTAGTTAAGTTAATAAAACTTAACTACTTTTAGTTACGGGAAGTAATAATAATAATAATAATTTAGGGTCTTTTATTAAATAATAACTAATAGGTGGGACCTCTTGTGACTCCCTTTTATTTATTAACAAAAATAAACATAAATAGACAACCAATTAAACATGTGCCTCCTTGTGGCTCCCATAATTATTTTCACAATTTGAAATTTAAATATTAGAAATATTTCAAACTATATCCAAAACATGTAAATATCCACAATATCCCAAAAAATAGTTTGTTGTCCAAAACTTTTTGTAGTCCACTGTCCTCAACAAATTAATTATAAACACATAATCAAAATCCATATTTGCCACTTTGAGAGGCAATTCTTCTTTTGTCATTGTTGTCCCATTTGGGCTTCTTTTGTCATTGTTGTCCCATTTGGGCTTCTTTTGTCATTGTTGTCCCCTTTGGACTTCCCTGAATTAGCCTTAGGTTGGGTGGAACCTTGAGGCTTGATCTCACTAATGTCATGGGAACAATTGTCCATCAAGTTCATATGGGAGGATACCGACTTTGTTGAGTCACTTGAAGGAGAGGAGAGGGAAGCAACAACTTTTCCTTTTTCATGCACATGGAGAGCCTTGATTTTGAGTCGTTTGCTTGCATGGGAGGACTGTACAGGTGAGTCTATAGGAGAAATTTGAGAATTTTGTTTTACATGTGGAGGAGGAGGGGGTAATGACAAGTTTTTCTAGCCACGATGGTGGGATACTATCAGGTGAACAATCTCCTGCCATCCATGATTCTAGAGAACTTCTGGTTGCAAATATACATGGGGAGGCACAAGGATACCAGGAACATTTTTGGGCTGGAAGGGAGGCCTCTCTGATCTAGGCTGAATTATCCCTTGCCCAATCCAATTGAAGAAACCAACTTGAAAAATCTAGTTCAACTCCTGAGGATCAACATCGAAATGAATTGAGAATATGGGCCTTCTAGACCCTCTGTTCCAGTTACCTCTTCCCCTATTATTTCTGCCATGACTGCCTCTATTGAAGAATCTCATCATGTATGAAAAAATTATTAGCAACTATCTCTTAACATACCATACATGGCATTCTCTTTATATGAAACAAAGTTTGGCTCAAAAATTAACATAAGACCCATGCAATTCAATCCATAAAAATTATTTAATAATTTTCAAATGAGCAGGGGGTGAAATAGGGTTCATGGGATATCTAGGGGGATTGTAATGAGCGAAAAAGTGATATCATGATAGGGAGTAAGAACATGAATACTGCTCAACAATTCATTAAATAACTGATTGTGCAATCAATACCAAAATATATCAGTTGCCATATATCTCTATGTCATATTTTACCATTGTCATACAAAGTTTTAATTTTGATTTATTGAATAGGACGTGTAAAAAATGAAATTGGGATCGTGAGGAGCTTATAATGAGTGAAAAGTGAGAATATGGAGGGAATTAAACAGATAATGTTCATAAAAATAAATTAAATCAAACACAACCATAACTCTGTTCCAATCACAATCCAAAAGCATCCACTTCCAAGACCCAAAAACATTTAACTGTTCCTTAATTGCATACAGATTGTTTGTTGTCTTCAATAAAGAAAATAATTCAATTGCCCAGAACTCTTAAATTGTATCAATATGTGCATCCTATACAACAATTATGCAAATATCATTTCCACTTCCACATCAACATCATAACCATTCAAGCCACAGTCCTGTATATTTCAATGTTGACCTTTTTCCTTTTAAAACAAACATAACATGCATAGTGACTCCAATTACCCATATCCAATGTTTGATTCCGGAAATCAAATAATAATAGACCCAGTGTTAACCACCAACAGTCGACTTCCAATAATGATTGTCACGGTCCACTGTCATCCAAGCAATAATCGGGCCCAATTTAATCACATACAGGTCAACAACAATATAATCATCGACACCAATCTTGATTCGACAACATCGTTAACCAAAAACATGTAGCTATGAGCTTGATATCCACATGTACATTAACATGTATAGACTTCCCTTTAAAAAAAAATACTCAATAAAGACAGAGCCATACATTGCACGAGGAGAGAAGAACCATATCGACACACAGGTGTCTCTTTTAAACTTGACAGGGAGTAAGATCATGTTTGATGAACCAATCACACACACAAGTGACTTTTAAACTTAATGGAATCATGATCATGCTAGGATTTAACACAGTAATAAGTGGAAAGACCAAAATCGACCAAAGGAAAGATCTCAGGCTGTAGGTAACCCATACTTTCTTTCCTTTCCAACAAAATTATCACAGAGAGGAAACACAGAGATTCGATCAAGAGATGGTCTTTGAAGTGAAAGAGCTCGTGCCCTTTTTTTGAAATATACCAATCATTTAACTTGTAATCATAGTCTTGAAAGAGCAAAAAAATATGCCCGAGGAGAAACAAAAATAAATCAGTAACAATAAACCAAATCGTGCTCAGTAGAACTAGAATCAAGTCATAGTCAATAAAAACTTATTGCAGAGAGGTAATGAGAGTGTGTTTAACCTTTGAAAAACACATAGAGTTCGTCATCCTTTTACCTCCTAAAATAATTTACCACCAAGAAGAAACCACGAGTAATCAAGTATAATTTTGGAAAAATAGAGATTCATGCCCCTTTGAAATCACCACAGTCGTCTAACTTATAACCCCAAAATCTTGACAGAGCCATAAAGAAAATGCCCAAGTAGAAAAAAAGCAATTTGAGCTCAACAAACCAGGCACACAAACATGCCTCTTAAAACTTTATTGCAGAGAGGAAACGAGGGTTGGTTTAAATAATGAAGAATCCTTGAAGACACAGAGAGATTGTGTCTCTTCCAAACACCTAGGAGGTCTATAACCTTTGAAATACAATTGACAGTGAGGATCACCAACATAACAGTCAACCACTATAACAAATATGAGAGGAGTGAATGCTTAAAATGCCCGTGAAAATAATGCCAGAGAACAAATCGTGTTATGTATACAAGCTTCCATTTAATATTTTGGGAAATACAAGGATTGGATTGTGAAATGATTTTGGTGATAGTGACAGTGAAGAAAAATCCATAGCAAACAATAGCTTGGGGCTTAGCCAAACAGAGCAAGAATAATACCACTTTCGACAGTTGCATTGCAACCTGGATAAAGAATCACAACAATGACCGAGATGAAAAAGGGGAGACAACAACTGATACCCAGACTGGTGGTAAAACCCCACAAAAATAAAACTCAGAGCTCCTTGCGCCATTATCATCATTTTTCACTTAGAATCATCATAAAAACCCAAGCTCACCAATATTTCCTTAAATCAATAACCAATGCGCAAACTTTACAAGGAAATAACACCCATTACTTTCCTTCAAAATGCCAACATTCCACAATAATCACATAGAACACCATAACACAACATTGAATACCTAGTCGAAAACTCAAGAAAAACATAGAACTCATGCAATCCTGAGCTAACCAAATGATTCATAATACAGAGAGTCCATCATGGATGGAAAGCAAAGAACCATACCTGGAAAAATCGCTTCAAGGAAGAGATGGCCTGTGTTTTTTTCCTTTCAAAACCTGAAATCGCGGAGCTTCCACAACCAACAAAGCCAAAATGCAACTATAGCTAGGGTGATGGGATAGGGGGTGGTTTGGAGTGACGTGTAGTAAATGAACGTCACTTCCTCACCTGGCCCTATTCAATTCAATGTACTAGCCAACACATAACATCAACCATTAAATTCAAACCATATCCAATCTATAAATTCAATGACATATCCTTTGTATAGTGTGCCACCCGAAACATGTCATAACTTCAATAATAAGCATATGTTAACATTACCATATGTGCTTCCCATATAACTCTTTAACCAAAAATGCATATTATAACAGCTAGGTCTATCACTTCACATTTGTCACCGTTATATATACATTCAAGATTTTTATATAATCTGTTTTTCGTAGCCTTAGGACTTATCCATAGTTTTTTTACCCTTCTTGTTTTGATCAAGCTCCCATATCATCATACTATATTTTGCATAAAATCATGTATAATATTATTAATCAATGTTATAACATAACATAGCACCTATAAAACAACATAATCCTCATATCCATAGCACTGCCCTGTATTGTGAATGAACATCAACAACATTTAGCAACAATGCATCAACCAACCATGTTGTCATATCAAATGAAACCAAGACTGCATCATCAACTGTATAGGACTGTGTAGGAAATATCATAACAACAACAACATATACACGTAATATGTCTATAATTGTGCCTCTAGTCTACAAGGGGGTCCCACCTACTAGTTAATTATTATTATCATAAATAAACAATAGATCTTAGCAATCATTTGCGAGCAGAATTCATCATTGTGATTTTAATCGTCAACACCTACATGTCAGTTTATTACTGGTATACAAAGCTATTCTATGTGATAAGCACTTAGCACATGAGTGGGTCCCTCACAAAACTAATTATAGTACGTGGCAAGCACATAATGGTTGATTAATCCCTTTTATCCATAGACTTCAACCTCCTCATGAGTAAATAATTTAGTGAAAAAACGAATTTCAAAAAAGGGAATATTCCTTGATGCCTTTCTCGTCGAAGCTACAAAATAACTTAATCCTTCCTCTCCAATGGAGAAACATTCTGGTAGCACTATCATAAGGACTGTTGTTGAAGTCATATTTTAGCATTGGTATCCTCACCGATGAAGGCCCTTTATGATAGCATACAAAAGAACAAAATTGACACAATTTATAACGTCTCTTACTTGACACACATTCCAATGCATAAAATGAATATTCCTCGATACTTTCCTATCAGAATGAATGATAATCATGCACATCTCCCTCTTCGATGGTAATTCTTCCGATAACATTGTTAGTGATTTATTTAGGTATGATCTTCCAATTGAGGAAATGTGTACTTCCAAATGCATTAATGGCGAAGTGATGTTATACTTGTGAATGAATTGTATCCCTCTTAACCTTAACTATGAAGAAATTAGGGAAATTTTTCACATACATAACACCTTGTAAGCCCTAACTAAAAAATTACGCATTCTTGTAAACTTACCAAAACTCTGCTCTACATACTGTGAATACAAGTTATTTTCTAACTTGCACCAAACTCCAAAACAACAAGTATGCAACTAGTTTAAATTTTGTTTTCCTATATTGTTGTATCTATTCAATAGACTTATTTGGTTTTTCATTCATTATAGGACATAGTATCAACACCATGTCGCGCCCACAAACCAGAAAGGGGAGAAACACTGTAACACTTGTACCGACACATACAATAAATATAGGCGACATCTTAGCTACAAATACCAATTATCACAATGGCATAGACTATTGTCCAAGATACGATGAAATCTACAGAATTTTCAACACCAGTGATTTCCCACTGAAGGACAATAATTCATAATTTTATCGAAATATACACAAAAGTTGTATTCACCTATTGGCTTCCCATCTGATGTTGTTTCCTTACAACGACGCAAAAAAATGGTGTCTCAAACATATTGACCAAAGTACTGCTACAATTGTGAGAAAATATAGAATCTAGATAACATCTCTAAGGCACAAAGACATAAGCCTTAGACACCACCTTCTAGAACCATGAGTTTCCCTAAGAGAACCATTTTTTAGGAAATTCAACAAGCACAACAAGGATTTTGCTGAGTTGGTGGAATATTGGTGGTGCAACGAAGATATAAAATTGAAGCATGGACAAAGGTTAATCCATGCTCAGGAATTCAAAAAGCCCTATAGAATGTTAAATACCATGATATACAAGCTTTATGGAGAAGAGAAGAGAACTCATTTTTAGATGGAATGGCTGCCAATGGCCTACATGGTAGTGAATACAGGACAAATATTTATTTTGGAAGACAAACTAACCTTCAATATCTTCCAAAACCTCAAGAATGTCCCAAATATGAAAAAACCTATTTTTTACATGTATGCATACATCATTGATGTTGTATGCTCTTATATACAATTTCCTGACTTTGGATGGAGTTTGGACCAAGATCAACCTCCTGTACATGTTTATTTTTTAGAGCTATGGGATATAAACTAGAAGAAATACATTTATGGCATATGTGACCATTTCCTCACTCCCTTGCATACCATAATTTTTGGATATCCAACATCTAAAATATCAAGGGAGGCCATGGATGGTTTGAAATATATATCAGAATGGTATTTAGGAAAGTACCACACATACATAAAGGTCTATGGGAACTTCGATGCCCCACACCTCCTTCCTAAATATGTACCTAATAAGCTATTAATTCGGGAAATTTCCTACCAAACCATTGGAACATGAATAGCCTCTCTCCTCTCAGGCAGTAGTAAAAATATTTGGCCCACATTCCTTGTCAATATAGGAAATTACACATTGTTAAATGGTCCTCATGCTAGAAAAGAAGCAGAGGCCCTGCAAGAGATATGCCTATGCCTAGGAGAATCCCAAGGGCATGACCTAGAAAACATGGCACTCAATCATGTCAAATATGTTGGCCTCACTCAGCCTATGATCCATGTAGTAAATTTTGTAGAAGAAGTTTTCAAAGAGATATTATTCTTTGAAGAAGTGCTACAAAGGATACCAAATGATGTGGCTAGAGATAATCTTCAAATGGAATAAAAAGAGAAGAGGAGAATAACCCAGGAATAATTCCAATTACTTCTAGAGAAGAACCATAAAAAGTTAGAGGAAAAGGAACACGAGGAGAAATGAAAAGTAGATGAGAGACACTAGAAGTCAATGATAACAGAAGAATAATATCAGAGAAAAAAAGAAGAGAAGAAAAATATCCAAGAGGACATCAAAGGGAAGGTGAAGGATGAACCCAAAAGGGGTTCCAAGATAGATAAGAAGAAAAAATAAGAAGCATTAAAGAATTTAGTTGATGAGAGAGAGAACAAGAAATAAAGGTAAGAAAAAGCTCAACATGGTGTATTAAAAAAGAAAAAGAAAGAAGAGGAGAAATAGAGACTAGAGGCAGAAGCAAAGGAAAAGAGAAATAAAGAAGATGAAGAACAACATAAGATTGTTGAATCTAAAGCTAAGAGGAAAGATGATGAGGAAGCAGAGAAAGAAAAACAGAAGAAATTGGGTGAGCCCATAAAAGTCTAGAAACTCCAAGTGTGGGCATAGTTCACATTCTTCCCCAGGAATGTACCCCTCTAATGGCCGCCATACTAGGTAACTTTTTCTTCTCCTCACAAGTATTAGAATTAGATGAAGTTGTATTAGCAGTAGGGGAATACTACTACAAAAACAAAACAAAAGTCATAGAGAAAAGGTAAAATAAAAGAAAAAAAGGAGAAACTAATTCCATACAAGGGGAAACCAAAAGAATTATTGAGTGGATAGCATGGCCTGACCCTATGGAGAATGCCATACAAAATGCCTCTTCACTTAATGTATTTGCAGGGGAAAATTCCATTTCCATATATGAGATAGTTGTTTCATTACACACAACACAGACTGGGATTACTGAATTGGAGAGAACACTAAATCCACAGATAGATGACATAATTGTTGGTTTTGAGAAGGAAATAAGGATTGCAAAGAATATCCACAAGGAGGAAATGGAAAAGGTTATGCACACACAAAAGGATAAAATAGAGACATAATTTGAGACAAGATCCCACACAAATGAGAATTTACATAGGTAAGAATTGGAGGCCATTAACTAGGAGCACTATAAGGAAATGGAATAGATGAAGAACAATTATACACAGGAATTGACCAATCTACAAACATAACAATTAGAAACCAACAAGTTTATTGAACAATTGGAAGAAAAAATTGAGGGTTTGGAGCAAGATAAGGAAAATCTTGAGAAGGATCTTGAAGAAAGAAAAGAAGGAATTCTTGTTGTAGAATCCTTGAGGGTAGAAGCCACAGTGATTAATGAGGAGCCAAAAGCAAAGAAAAAAAAGTGTTTTTGTGTCCTAAATGACATTCAGAGGAATATGGATGACCGCATAAGGATAGAAGACCAAATTGAATAAATAAGAGATAAATATCAAAAGGCCAATGATTCCTTTGATAGAATCATAGATTGACAAGGTGTGTACAACAATCCACCAGATACCCTGCCACTCTACACCACCATATATAGAATAAAGGATCAAGTCGTATTTGATACATGGAACATTCTGTTGAAAGATATCTGAGGCATTTAGAAAAAGGTGAGAAAGACATATAAGAGGTTGCGGAATGCTTCTGATGAGCCCCTTGAAGATTTTAGAATGAAGGTCGCGTCATACATTGATGATGCAGTGCTAGGGGAGATGAGAATAATTGATATAGAAGAACATAGAGAATCCAGTTAGATGAGTATCAAGCAACTCACCAAAGCTAATAAATAGGCCTTGAATGGATACCTGATGAAACCAATGAAGCTAATCACACCGTCTAAGAGATTCATTAAGAAGACATAGCAAGAATTAAAACTCGAGGTCAAAAACAAAATTTGTGATGGAGAGATAGACTTGGAGAAGATGTAGTTGAGAAAAATAGAAAAAATCATTGAGGACTGTGTTGTGGAAGGAATATAGAGATCAAATGGAATAAAAAAAGGTCCCATGATTGACTTAATTTTTGTAACTAATATTTTTATTTTTTTCATTCTTACTTGTTGTAAGATGAATATGGAATATGAAGAGACAAGCCCTAACTGTCCTCTGACAACAAGTAGTTTCAAAATGTAAACAATTCCCATTGTTTTATAAAAGAGGAGACTGCAAATGAGAAAGAGCTTATGATCTATAATGTATTGGAACAATATTCTTACTGTGTGAATGAATAGAGCAAGAGACAATTTTGGAGGTTTATGATTATGATATGTGTATTCAAGAATTTGTTGGTGCATATATTTATGATGTGAATGTTATTGAACTTAATTGTATGGATTTCTTCTACACTTTGTTCTTAATGTTTATTTCATCATACATTTCCTTACGAGCACAGAAACAATGTTAATGGTATAACTTGCAATTATTTGTTATTGTATCATCTTTCATTGTCAAATTAAATTGATATTTGCTTCAATGAATTATTTATTTTTCCAATAACAACCTACCTCTTACTGTGCTCATATTCTTTAGATTTCTCCTGATCAGGATAGGTTAAAATAGTATAGAATTGGATTTAGAATAGCTTTAGACGACATTAGTTAGATTTAAATTTTGTCTTTTAATTCATATGAGAACATATTTTTCTCATATTCATATTAGAAAATAGCTTAGAGTGGAAACTAGGCACACATACTAGTCAGAAATATTATTCCAAATGAGAGCAAGTCTAATTGGGACCTACCATCAAGCGTTCTCCCTTACCTACTTGATAGGACATTTGGACTCGTCAATAGGTACACTACTCAAATTCATAAGATGCAACATTTAATGCAAATATTAATGGTTTCCCTTGGGAAATATGTGCAACATGTATTATTTCATTATTCATTAAAACTAATATGGATTTAGTGGGCATTAACCTCGTCAACTTTGATCCTTGGTTCTTGTGTTAATTTATGAGGTAGTTTACATCAATACATTCTAATATGATATTTGTAAGAAAAAAATATAAGTGATAGTTTACATATTTATAAGATAATGGTACACTAATCAAATCCATAAGATGCAACATTTAATGCAAATATTAATGGTTTCCCTTGGGAAATATGTGCAACATGTATTATTGCATTATTCTCTAAAACTAATATGGATTTAGTGGGAATTAACTTTGGCAACTTTGATCCTTGGTTCTTGTGTTAATTTATTATTATTATTTTGCGATAATAGTATAATTAATATTAGAATAATCTATGGCTAATCCAAACAACATTGTAATAAAAAATTAAGGAGTCTGGCCTTGGCCTACTATAAAAAATATAGAATTTAATAGCCAAATACCCCCTATTCTTGACCTTCTAGTTCTAGCCTTTAAGGGTTTGGAAGGTATACTACCTTACATATTGAAATAGTAAAAATATATTTGAAAAAGCATGACAAATGTAGATATAAACTAGAAATTGTGCCTTTGGAGAGATGTAATTATATGGCCCACCCAAGTATCCATTGCAACATTCTCATAGTGCAACTCCACTTCAAAACTATGGCATCGACTAGTTCCCCATTTCAAGAACAAAGGATGCCCAATTCCTCCTCATGGGATAGAGAAAAATTACTGAGGGTGGAGTCCCATGAGGACCCAAAATCTAGTGGGGGAGGAGATGAGACGACCTTGTAGGAGAAGTTAAGGTGAATCGATAACCATCCAACTAGTGACTACATAGAAACTAACTAGGATGATAACTCCAACTTGTAAACAATACTATTGAGTTTTTTTCAAATTTTTTCTCTATAGGACACACATTAATGAATACACATATTTTAACGCCATAGATAATTTGAAATATACTTATGTATTAAAATTTCAAATAACTTTTTAACATAGTTACCAACTTAATGAGAACTGTGACCTCAAAACGAGAACTCTGGCCCAAAAAACCCATATTTTTCCCAAAAAAACATGAAAATCAACCCCAAATCAAAAAATGGTGCTACCAGTAGCACCATTTTTTCAAATGGGTCAAAATTACAACATTTTTCAAACATGGCCTTCAAAACTCATACAGTAGCACAGAAAAACCTTCAAATCGACGCTTAAATTAAAAAAAATGATGTTATAGAAAAAAAAAAAAATTCAAAACTTTAAATTTATAGATATTTTGAAATCGTATTTTTAGCAATCGGTACCATTAAAACCAAAACCGCAAAATCAACCATCAAATTGAAATGAACTGCCCAATAGCGTTACTGCAAAGAAAACCATCAAATCAACTCTTAAATGCTTACTTTTTAAATCTTATTTTATCACTCCAAACACAACATAATATATAATGCCATGAAAACAATACATTTAAAAATATATATTCAAAACCTAAATTTGGAAAA